>JALPQI010008641.1:0-43539 GCA_025490895.1 Thaumatotibia leucotreta
TAAGTTACCAAAAGTTGGGAATATTTCCGGTAATGCTACCAGTAAGTTACCGCTGAAAGGTAATATAGGGAAATATTGGAAACATATATATGCACGAGCATATTTTTTCGTGTCAAATACTCTCCTATAATATAACGAGACACTTTACATTTATCTAAAATATGCAGCATTATTGATTTAGTAAATTCCCAATGTTACCAGTAAGATACCCAATAATACCGAGTATCTTTCCAAAGTTACTGGAAACATAACTTCCTTTTGTGAAATAATAACGCGGTTGTGCAAATTAAAACCAGATTTATTAGGTAAGCTAATCATGCTTCACAAAAAGTCACAACACACAAATGTCAACTTATACCTATTATACAACTGAACAGTGATAATACTTATTAAAACAAACAAAATTTATTTTTTTAAATAATGAAATAAAAAAATTACAACCTCTCTGCCTCGCATTACAAGCTTACATGAAAAGCATGAGTAGAAAACTAGAAATACGTACTAAAAAATCTCCAAGTCCTCAATATCTGAAAAATCATCTTCAGAGTCAGTATCAGAACTGTCAGAAGATTAACAAGAATGTACAGGAGGAATATCTGCATTGACAGAACTCCCATGTACGGGATTTTGCGGCTCTGGTTGGTGAGATAACTTCCAGTTGTTGTTATAACTTATTGTCAGTACGAGTATATTTAATGTTGTTTTTAATGTGTTTATTTAAATGACTAAAAATTAATGCCCACTCAAGAGAATACTTAACAAAAGGCACGGTACAATATTTATATACAGGATGGAAATAGATTTTGGGTCAGTGAGGGCAGCTACCCGATTCCGTGCAGCTAGGCGAAAATGGTTTCAAAAGACTATCCCTCGATTTTAGGTTGATGAAAATTGGCGTTATCAGATTTTCAAAAAAAAACATACAGGTTGGGTAAAATGGTTATTTTACCCTGTAACGTTGCACGTTATCATTCACGATTTGAAAAGAAATAAGTAATAGATTTCGCTATAAAACTCTAAAAGCGCATACGCGATTGTGCGCACGACTGTACTGGCGCGGATAGCAACCGCGTCAGCAGTTTTTTTACGTATGGGATTCTCCTACTGGCTTGGATTTGCGCCTCGCCCCGCGAGTCGCCAGTCCCAGTCCAGACGTCTTAAGCAGAGGACGTGTGCAGTCGCGTTCACGGGGAGGCTCGTGTCGTCATACGCGCTGCACACTAACAAATTTTATTTAATTTAAATAAAGGGAAAATCTCAATTGTAACCGCAGTGAAGTCCTGATTTTTAATATAATGGCGTCTTCGTACCCGTAAAGCTACATATCGTCTTGCACCCCGTAAGGGTAAGTGTTGAAACGTTATATATCTAGATTTTAAGAAGTGCTAGTTATCATTGCTAATTCGCTTCCAATTATGTTTTAGTGAGTTCCTACATGCTTAAATTCCTATTAAGGTCTGTGTAATTAAATTGCCATGTACACGTATGTGCTTTCCGTAACGGTAAAGTACCGTTATAAAATGGCGTCCCATACATTTGCCCTATCTTAGTATTTTAGTTTTTTTGTGCATTTTGTGCCCTACGAAGTAATTGTAATGAGAATGCCCTATTTTAATTATCGTGTTACAAATTAATTTTCTAAAAGGGCTATAAGTTTGCAAGCTTGCTTCCGCACATTCCTTTGTCTTCCTGTAACTCCGTTCTGAGTATGCATACCCACCAGCTACTTTTCGCTCCCTTGCTGCTAGCTTGGCGACATCGTTGGGGGTCATACCGGCCGGACGTTAAATTCCTGGTCCTAAGCAAGATTGATGTAATTCCAGGGTGCAACTTTACCCTTACACGCGTCGTGCCACCTACTTCCTTGTCTCGGCCGGCCTGAGAGCACGCGTGGACACCGACGGAGGGACTGCGACATACATCCCGCTAGCTACGGCGCTCCCCGGAACGTTCCAGAGTCACCCCAGGACTGCACTACCGCCTAGCAGACAACAGGGGGAGTACCTCACTACCGGCGGAAAACCAGTCAGGCTTAACGAACTTTACCACCCCTAGTACCTACAGTTAATACTGGGTTTTTCTTGAAATTAATATATTTTTTTGTAAGCGTTTGGGTGTTTTCTTTGACCACCCAACTTACCCGCTTCAACCCAATGGTTATTTTTGTTATGTTAACTCTGTATATGAATTTAATTATAATTGTGTATGTTTACTATCAAGTGTAGAAATATCGACGATGCAAAAGCGATCCACCCGATCCTACTTGAATAAATGAATTTTTATCTTTTATCTTTTTAAACTTTATTTATGCCAATCGATCCTGTTTCTGTTCAGGATTATAAGCTTGTATGGGACCAAAAAAAAATTCCGACTAGAAAAGCCGAGGGATAGTCTCTTAAGACCATTTTCGCCTAGCTGCACGGAATCTGGTAGCTGCCCTCACTGACCCAAAATCTATTTCCACCCTGTATTAATAATAATAAAATGCTTTATTGTGCACTACAAGGAAAACTTAAAAAGAAACGCACATAGAACATTAAAGTTAAATAGGTGACAACAGGCGGACTTATCGCTGAAGACCGATCTCTTCCAGACAACCTTAAGATAAGATAGCGGACTATGGCGAAAGTATATGACTATAGGGCAGTGCAAAATTAAGCGTGTATTAGTGTTATTTTAACAATATTGGGAAATGTGCACAAAAAATAAGCAAGTTTACCTAAAACCCGCACATGACTGCTTGCCCTAGTAGCGTAAAGAACCTTATTGATGTAAAAAAAATATTAAAACTTAATTTAATTTTACATAAATCATAAGTTTTCAATCCTACCGCGTTTTTGGGAAGTTACTGGTAATATTGGTAACTTACTGGTAATGTTCCCAAATTGAAACTTACCGGTAGCGGGAATATTACTACGACCCATCACTAGGTGAAGCTGAGGCCGTCGGCTATAACGAGCCTTTTTAATTTGATATGTATCGTTGAAGGTAAGATAAACAATTGTGATGGCTGTTAAGCATATGTTTTACTGATGAATATTTGTGCAAATAAATGTAGGTATATAAACGCTTGTTGGATTATTCTTTTCAATAAATAATGTTCAAACGAGACTTATTAATATGTTCTTTCGTTAAGGTGCATTTAGGCCGAACGAGCATTCGCTCATTCTATCCCCCACTCTACGAAATCAACGAATTTCGACGAATCACGTTTTGTGTAACAAACGAATTTCGCAGAGTGGAGGATAGAATGAGAACTATGATGAATAGTGATTGATGACTGTTGAGCCTATGTGCTGTTTGATGAATCATATGTAAGTAAGTAAATGTATTACAACGCATGATGGACTATACCTTTCAATATACACCACCCACTGAAAACCTTGAACGGGATGATTTGGTAGGTTATACTGAACAACTTTTACTATGGAGCTAACCCAGAAATCTCCAAAAAAAATTGGCTCTTTCATACAATATGTCTTTATCGATCGGTTAAAATGTATGAAAGATACTTTTTTTTAGATTTCGTGATTGGACCCACAGTAAAAGTGGTTCTGTATGGCCTACTAATTCACCCCGTTCAAGGTTTTCAGTGGATAAAAAGTTCAGTAGATGACCATAGCCAAAGCCAAAGCACAGCTGGCCACAACTCGAAAATACATACCTAGACATTAGTGCCCAATCATCCTATGTAAGTAGACTATAAATTGATATAATTTTTATCTTCTTTTGATACCATTCTTAGCCGATCACACTCGCACCAATAAGAATAGATGGCTGATATTTTACATTGATAATCCATACTATTCTACAGTTACTCTTTTCAATTTACTTATCGGATAAGCGGCTTTCATGCCAATGAATCGAAGATGGCGGAGCGAGAAATTAATCGAAGCAGATAAGATGGCTTATAAGTCATAAGCTATAAATATCGAGGCTTTCGACCGATGTCGATAACATTTGCATAATTATTACTTTCAATTCAGCTACCATATACACGGTGCCAAGATGGAAAGGGCTAATTTTAATCCCGTATTCTCGAGACTAAAAGAAGCAATAAAACGTCATGTGACATTAGGTCAAATTGATTTTTTAATCGTTCTTTTTTGTGTTTTGTTTTTTTTTTTATTGGTAAAAGTACCTTTTGAAAACTATATTTAAACTTTCTTTGAATTTTCCGTATTTTGCGAAGTTGTAGAATATGTACCTATGCTATGCCGCTGGTTTAAGGTGCATTTAAATCAAAAAAGCATTCGCTGTTCTATCCCCCGCTCTACGAAATCAACCAATCACGTTTTGTGTAACGATGGAATTTCGTAGAGTGGGAGGTTAGAATAGCGAATGTTCGCTAGGTCTAAATGCACCTTTACGCATGCTGATATACATCTCCAATTCTTCACATGTGTCTTCACCCTTACTATCTTTGAAAATTATGGAATTTCATTACGAGTACATTATGATTTAGATTTAGATTTATTCATTTGCACAGCATTTGATTACTATATAAATTACATTGTAGTCAATCCATAAGAATCCACATTGTGCTCGTCAATACATCATCGATGCCAATTGACGTCCACTGCTGGACATAGGCCTCCCCCAGAGAGTTCCACAAAGATCGGTCGTGAGCTGTCCGCATCCATTGGACACCCGCAACCTTTATCGCCTTTACCTCGTCAATACAAATTAATATATACAGGGTGTTTGGTTAGCGGTGTCGGAGCTTTTAAGGGCGTAAACTACAATCAATTTCATCGATAAATTACCATACAATTGATTGTAGTTTAAGCCCTTAAAAGCTCCGAAACCAAACACCCTGTATAATAATCGTCAATACAACATAAAATGACAAAATGCAGGTAAGCATTAAAGCAGCAAATACATTATAATTATTCACCTAAAGCGGATCGTCAGAACTGATATGAATTAAATGAAAATTAATTATGTTATGTGTAACTTTACTCTCAATAATTTCATTTATTTCGCCATTATAGTTTTTACTCCAAATTAATCCCATTGTGCAGTCAATAATTAAACAAGTATCATTGCCAAGAGTCTGGAAATAGTTCACAGATTTCTGCGGCCATTGTTCGTGGGTTGAACGACCACTTTCCTAGAATGTTTCAATACATATCCGCGGTTGGTTTTTACTACTAATTAAACTAAACTCTTTAGATAAGCTATTGAAATTGTTTCGTTAAATGTCAGGAATTCTCACCGAAGTCGAATCGGGCTAGGGTTGCTATTTTTTTGACAACTGGGTCAAAATTCTTCTCGTTGTCTTGTTTCATATCACTCTGTCACGCTTTTGGTTGCTGTTTCGACTCAGTATATAAAAAAAGCCGGTGCACTTGTACTTCTTTTTCACGCTAGATCCATACATCAGAAATTGAAAACAAAACATCATCTCATACAAAAATCACCACTGCGTCATGTTTTTTAGGGACACTAAATAAGACAACGAAAATAATTTTGACCCAACAATAGTACTTTTCAAAAAAACACGCAAGAAAATATATGTAGTACCTCTTGACGAGTCTTTATTTTGGGTTAACAATTAACATATGTAATATTTTCTTCGGTTACCGCGAGGATTACTCATGAAATAAAACTATGAAAACGGATAAACTCGCGTATATTAACTAATTTTAACTTCATTCCGACGTTTCGAACACTTTACAGGGTTCGTGGTCTGCGGATGACTGACAATGGAGGAAATTTGATAGATCTACCTCCATCAAAATAAGAAAGATAAGTACAAAACTACCCACCAAAGAAAAATTACTAAACCACAGACAATAAATTTTAAGGGTGGATGTACATACAAAATTTGCAAATTAAGCTAGTTATTCATTACAAATATTTTCAGAATGAAGATAAGAGACAAAATAAATATTCTACGCCGGTTCTATCCCTACGCCACTGCCTGAGAAGTATTTCCTTCCTTTGTATGATTGTATTGTTAGGAAGGTATCCCAAAATTGGGACCGGCAAGAAACTCAGCGGGACAACTCTTTTCAAAAAACATTTGTAGTACATCTTAAGACCATCATGCATTAAACCAAAACATACAATTTTGATTAATAAGGAAATTTAAAATAATTTTGAAAAAATGTTGCCAGTACTAAAAAGGGGGGGAATGGTCACCACCGCCAAATACATCAGCCTCACGGTTTATGTCTAGACTGTTCCTTTATCAGATGAACAACTGGATCCCAAGCTGGTGGTAGAGACAAGCTTCTTTCCATTCTATTAAAGTTTGGATATTTCATTATCTCAATAGCCTCACGCAACATTCTAGGAATGTTGAAACCTATTTTAAGCCAATGAAGAAGATGTCGCAGTTTCTGAGGCCTGTTAAGTATAGCACCCCCTTACTGAATGCAGGAGTGTATAAGCTGGACTGTGAATGTGGGCTTTCATATGTTGGGCAGACAAAGAGGAATATCACTACTAGGGTGAAGGAACACATAGCCGATGTCAAGCACCGTCGACAACAGTCTGCGGTTTGGGAGCATGTCAGTGATGGACCGAATCATTCTATTAAGTTTGACAAGCCTTTGGTTCTCGTTAAGGAGAAGAGAAACATTCCTAGAATGTTGCGTGAGGCTATTGAGATAATGAAATATCCAAACTTTAATAGAATGGAAAGAAGCTTGTCTCTACCACCAGCTTGGGATCCAGTTGTTCATCTGATAAAGGAACAGTCTAGACATAAACCGTGAGGCTGATGTATTTGGCGGTGGTGACCATTCCCCCCCTTTTTAGTACTGGCAACATTTTTTCAAAATTATTTTAAATTTCCTTATTAATCAAAATTGTATGTTTTGGTTTAATGCATGATGGTCTTAAGATGTACTACAAATGTTTTTTGAAAAGAGTTGTCCCGCTGAGTTTCTTGCCGGTCCCAATTTTGGGATACCTTCCTAACAATACAATCATACAAAGGAAGGAAATACTTCTCAGGCAGTGGCGTAGGGATAGAACCGGCGTAGATTATTTATTTTGTCTCTTATCTTCATTCTGAAAATATTTGTAATGAATAACTAGCTTAATTTGCAAATTTTGTATGTACATCCACCCTTAAAATTTATTGTCTGTGGTTTAGTAATTTTTCTTTGGTGGGTAGTTTTGTACTTATCTTTCTTATTTTGATGGAGGTAGATCTATCAAATTTCCTCCATTGTCAGTCATCCGCAGACCACGAACCCTGTAAAGTGTTCGAAACGTCGGAATGAAGTTAAAATTAGTTAATATACGCGAGTTTATCCGTTTTCATAGTTTTATTTTAATTAACATATGATCAATTAAATAAATAAATAAATAAAAAATATTTATTTCAGACCATATGGTCGCGATCCATATATTGTTAGTGACATTGACATCTTAAAAACATATTATTATGTTAGTAATACTTATAACTACCTACTAAAACCCCAGCAGTGGGGCACAACAATTATATACTTAATACTAGCATTTTTTAAACGACTCCTATTACATAAGACTACTTTTAATTGAGT
This sequence comes from Thaumatotibia leucotreta, assembly GCA_025490895.1. NCBI lineage: Eukaryota > Metazoa > Arthropoda > Insecta > Lepidoptera > Tortricidae > Thaumatotibia > Thaumatotibia leucotreta. The sequence continues at coordinate 7,521 of JALPQI010008641.1, forward strand.
AGAGGCGAGAGGAGCAATTTGCGAATTTAGAACTTTTTATCTCCAACAGCATAATACAATTATCACGACCCAAATCCCCAAAATATTGTATTTTTACGTATTATATTTTTCTTCAACAGTATACAGTCATACAGTGTGGAAGATCAAAATGAGCCCTGGAGAGAAACTGCCTTAAATTCTTAAGTTAGCTCATTTAATTTTTACTTACGCTCGCTCCTTTATTTTTAACCGACTTCAAAAAGGAGGAGGTTTACGATTCGACGAAATCTTTTTTTTTTAAAGAAACAACTGCATTGAAACGTACGGTGATGAAGGTTTTACTCGATACATAACGTATCCTTTACTTTCCAACTCATGGTACGGCTACTGGGCTCTTTCATCAGAAATACGAGTAGAATATGAATTTCATATATCCAATTGGGGATATACAGGTGTTTGGTTAGCGGTGTCGGAGCTTTTAAGGGCTTAAACTACAATCAATTTTATCGATAAATTACCTCAATATTAGTCAAATGATTAGCTTAATTAGTTTTCTTATCTAATGAGCTTTCTGATGAGATTTTTTTTTGCAGGGATAGGACCGATAGCAAACGTATACTCGTAATTCCAGAAATATCACGTGCGCCCGTATTCGTCTGTTTGTAATTTTAAAATGGCCGCCATTTAATTATCGTTGGCCCAAAAAAAAATTGTATGGTAATTTATCGATAAAATTGATTGTAGTTTAAGCCCTTAAATGCTCCGACACCGCTAACCAAACACCCTGTATATTATGAGTATGGAATTATTGAATGGGAATTGAGTCCACCCGCCGAGGACGTGTCAATATTGGACTATTGGTTCAAGTGCACGCGTTGAACTCTTTTGTTCACAGTTTATTAGCGTGACTCTAGAAAATGTATTGCTTAGGTACTTGTATTGCATGTATTTAGGACTCCTAGAAAATAGGTATTAATGACTCTTAAAAGAAATATGGAAATTAATGTATTAGAACTATTAGAAGTACTAGTGTTTGACATGCGCTCATTATGTCAAAGTTAATAAAATACGAAATAAAAAAGCCTTTTGTACTACAAATTACAGTTGAGAGTATCTAATGACGAAAAACAAAATCATTATACACTCTCGGTCAATGAATACGGGTCATGAGGTTTTTTTTCATAAAAAATAATGCAAACATGCAGATTTCGAATATTTTTTCAAGATATTTATAATATAGGTAAAATCTATTTTTAAATCAGGTTGTATTGGAATTTCCCTAAATTTATAAATAAATCCAAAAAAACTTTAAAATTGTCGTTAGGTCGGTTTGTGGAGAGAAAAATGTAGACCGTTTAAGTAAACCACCTAAAATGTATGGTAATAAGAGTTTCTTTATCAGTCGTTGCTATTTTTATATCTACGGAGTCATCTGACGATAAAATTCCGTAATAATTTTATTCTCAACTCTATACCTACATCTCAAGTCCATAACCCCATGATTTTTACACCATTACCCTATAATTAACCATCCCCATCTCTTCCGCTACCGATCTTAATACCAAAACACGTTTCTCAATACTAAACATTATTCACTTAAGCCCTTCTAAGAAATCCTAAAAAAGCCGTTATACGGCGAGCCCACGAAGGGTCCTAATTACCTCCAAAAAACTTGATTATATCAAAACCGACAGAAGGGAATAGTTGTGTCATGTTTCCGTTTCATTTAAATTTTATAAGATTTTATAGTCTGTTTCACAGTCCCAGTTTGAAAAAGTTTTGTCGCGATTTTGGGGTTGGTTCCATACTAAAAGTTGTACCATACTGTCAGTATGAATTAATATATATTATACAACGTGTGCGAGGTAGGTGAGTCGGGAAACACCGTGTTTGTTGATGTTTATAAAATATATGTCAATAACCGTAAATAAGTAGTTTCAATCTCTTACGAACAAAAAAGTAAATATGACCATGTAAAGATGCATTTAGATCAAACGAGCATTCGCTCATTCTATCGCCCACTCTACGAAATTCGTTCGTTACACAAAACTTGATTCGTCGAAATTTCGTAGAGTGGGGGATATAATGAGCGAATGCTCGTTTGGTCTAAATGCACCTGCGTTAATATTATTATACAGTTTTGAAAAAAAAAAGTTCCGCTAAGTTTCTTACTGGTTCTTCTCAGGTCAGTGGTGTAGGGTTAGAACCAGTAGTTGTTTCTTTTTTTTCCTTACTATTGTGTCAGACGATTCAAAAATGCTTCTTAATATAATAGGCTTACTGGAATAAAGAATAGTTTGATTTGATTAGAAGAAACTAAGCCAACCTTACTTTATAACATTTTTTACAAACAAAATTAGCTCATTTACCTCCACCACAATGGTCACCCTATACTCTTACTTCTCCATTACGAAAACGTTATAATTTCACGTAAAATACAGTAAACTTATTTCCTTTCGTATCTGGAATGGTTCACAATAGTCCGTATCCGATTACATTGCGCTTGTTTGAAACCGTTTCGTCAAAACAAAATGCAAAGCTATTCAATGGCAAGAACAATACAACCTTTTGATAGGACGGCTTAATATGAAGTGAAGGACTATGTTGGATGGGTTTATAATAATAATAATCATCATCATCATCAGCCTATTATAGTCCACTGCTATCATAGGCTGATGATGATGATGACCAGCAGCGTCATCATATGTACCTATGTGTCATGTGGACACATTACTGCGATCGCCAATCCGCTTGCCCAGCGTGGCGATTGTGGACATTTACCTCCTAATATGTCCATAATACGCATGGGCTAAGGAGAGGCCGTTGTCCAGCAGATGACGTGATGATGCGATGCATGAGATAATGTTTTATTTTTCTAACTTTTCTTGCCACTTTTAATCAGAGTAGCTGATAGGCTGGCAAAACACGGTCTGTTTTGCATAAAGTGGATTTCAAATTATGTTAATTATGGTTTAAAGTATTATTTCAGACTTAAAACGAGATTTACACACAAATACTCGATTAATATGTTATGCGTAAGTACCCTGCGGATTGGCTGCATCATTACAAATGCATAAAATTAAAATATGAACATGAATAACTTTATTTCAACAGAGAATATTTATGGACATTTTATTAAATATGAAAATCTTTTCTATCAACACTAGGTCCTATTCCATTGCACTAAGGTAGAAAATAACTAAGTAACTAATAGGTACTGGTTGTAAGAAATTCTTCGGCTTTGTAAGAATACGCATTACAAAGCCGAATATAAATTAGAGCTTGCACCTGGTTAAACATTTTCATACATTTTAAGGTATTATTGTAAACGACTTAAAAATAAATCTTCATTCAGTTCATTTTATTAACTATCGTCAGCATATTTCTTTCCACTCAATACTCAATCATGTATTGCTTCCACACAGTTTACAAGGTATTATGTGAACATAAAGTTTTACAGTTATATATCAGCTAAAACATTCTTATAATACCAGGCCAGGGTGCTTAGACAAGTTGCCAATCGCTAACGCTTAATCGTCAATCATAAAAGGCAGCTAACTGTCTTTGTCGCACTAATATGAAAGAGTGACAGAGAGGGAAAACTACGATACGCTACCAAGCGCTAGCGATTGGCAACTTGGCTAAGCATCCTGGAACAGGATCGATCACAAGCAGCTTGAAATTTGGGAAAAGTGTTATAATAACAGTTATGAAATAATTAAATTGACCGGTTTAGTAAAAACGTCCCACTTTGTCGCTTGCCGTAAGGGCACTTAGAGATTTAATGTGTTTGACGGTATAGTAACCGGCAAACAACTTGAACCAATGTCCTTGCCTGCGTTTGTGTAAATTATACATATAATTTGCAATGATTATAATAATATTGTCTGTATGACTCAGGAAAGTTTAAATTGAATGAATATGTTAACTTTTTTTGCATGTAACTGCATGTACGATGCGCAAACTTTCCCCCACCACGCCTACTCTGGGTCAAGTTGTTTGCCGGTTAATATACGAGCCAACGTTATCCTTACACGTAGCGACAAAGTGGGACGTTTTTACTAAAACGTTCACCTTTTAATATCATTGGTTTGATCAACGTAAGAAATTTCGGAGTATCATTCGTGTGTCAATATTAGCAATCTAGACATATTGTAAAGGCATAAAAACTAAGTGAAATTGTGTGTCAGTTAACGGAATGTCGCATTACAATAACATTTATATTGTTAAGTAGTTGTAAAAATAAGAAAAACAAGCTCAGCACGCGATACAATTCAGCCGCAGGCAAAAATATATTTGAGTACTTTATTTGTATTCTGTGTGTAACTGTCAGTCTACCCTCCAGCGAAACTTTAATGTCATTTTGATGCGCTCGTCGCAATAAACATATCCGTGTCGATCATACCATCAAAAAGGTCGTAAGTTACAATGGATTTTACATGGAGATACGACGTTTTGAGGTTGTAGTTGTCATACAAAGAGTGACAAAGCGGTGCGCCCCCGTGCGACAATGACGTCAAATTGACGTTTACAGCTTCATATAAATAAAGCAGTGGCAGTTGATTGAGTGCGACGGCGCAGGCGACGAGAGGAAGCGGGAATGTCACACTGCATGTCTTGTTTATATGCATTACCTGCAGTGTTATTCACTAAGGAAACCGCCTTGATAACAGCGCTGTGTCAGCGCTGCGGCAGCGTCGAGCCTAAAAATGGTATTCACTAATGCACTTTAAACAACACTAGCGCTCGGCGACGAATGCGGCGTGAGCTGGAACTACACTGCGTCGAGAGTTACCGCCTACAGTTCGACGACCGTTTTTCGCAGCGCTGCGCTCTACGTCGAAGTGAAGGCTGTCTCGTCGTCGAGCTCGTTAACGAACGCAGCGTCGAATGTGTGAATAAGAGAATAGTATAGCAGTTACCAGTACGCTTAGCACATGATTGGTATGTCAGTATGTAGCCGCGAGATAGATTTTCCATCTTTTCCTAACTATCTGAATAAAAGATTATCTCGCGGTGACATATTGACGCACTGTCCCGTGCTAAGCCTACAGGGGGCTATTGCATAACAAATTACAAGAAATGTTACAAGCGGAAGTACCTTTCTAGTAAGAGAGGTGGACCCGCCCTCCCGCCAGATGGACGGCGATCTAAAGAAAGTGGCGGGAAGTGGTTGGATGCGGAGAGCTGAGGACCGAGTTCGCGCCACCGCGAATTGGGGAAGGCCTATGTCCAGCGGTGGACGACTATGGGCTGATGATGATGATGAAGAGAGATAGAAAAGAGACTTCCGCTTTGGTAATTTGTTACGGAATAATAGGTCCATGAAGACAACTTGCTGGCGGCGGTGTGTGAGCGAGACAGTGAGCCACGAAAATACATTTATGCCCAATTAGGTACTAATAATAACCAAATAAAAAAAAATAAAAACCGACTTCAACCGATTTCTCCAAGATCCCCGATTTGTCTCCATCATTGGTTTCCTATCATCAAATCCTACTTTCTGAATGCAAATGCTTGTAAATGAATTAAAGTTACCAAAAGCGCCATACATGTATATTACCTATCTATAACATTTGAAGAGATCCCTCGATTTCCTCGATTAGTACTTACTGTTTCAATTACATGCGCATTCGAATTACCTATCTTCTAATCATAAAATTACCATGTAATCGAAAGAAAATGAAATTAGTCATAGATTAAAGCAAATCAGCCGCAGATTCTCGTCGCTTGCGCGCACGCAGCTGGATACCGATTCCGTTGCTCGATCAAAAGCGTCATCTAGAGCACCCACGACCGTCACGCCAATGCCGCCCCAATGTGAACGGCGCTTACGCCCTTACTGACACTAAACACGTACAAATATGTAAACGTAAAGACGTAAGCGCCTTTTGCGAAAGGCTCAGTTTAGTATGACGTTAGACAGGTAGAATACAACAATAGTGATAGGACTACCGGTTCCAAGCCCTTCAAAAAAGAAGTTGATTTCTATTGAATCATTTTGATCCTGTTATGAAGTGATGTAATGCCGGATGACAAAAGATTAGGGCATGTTTTTGCGAGTGTGCGGATTTCTATGGTGTGATGAGTTTATGAAAATAAACAACACTTTGGTTAGGGAAGAGTAGGCACCTAATTGTGTAACTATTATTTTAATTAGATTAATGACTATCGCACAAATGCCTAGAATTTGGCTTCCACCTTTGCAGGCAGGTTTACCAAATCTCCGTAGATTATAGATAGTGGCCGTTCAATTAATTCGTTAAAATAATCATACTCGTATACCTACCTATAAGTTTTTAAAGTAAAAACGGAGTAACTGACGAACTGCGAGTTTTAGTTCTGATTAATAATTTCAATATCTCGTTGTCAAGGGATTATGTTGCGGATAGCTTTATTGTTTGTTTTGTGCTGCTTGATTATTATTATCATTTTTTTCCACTTCAATAAGCCTGCGCTGTGGATTTGAGAGTTGTCAATGATTCTATATGAGGTTGATAAATAAATGTTTAAGTGAAACTAGTAATTATATATGACCAAAGAGGATATGGCAGCACGAAATGGACGTGCATAGCAAAGAGTAGAGAGATCTTGCATTCAATATGGCCGATTGGCGTAAGAGAGGGTTTTGGATAGCAGAAGGACATCAAACAGCCTATCAAAACATGCATGTACAAGAAATTACAAATTTCAATGAAAATCAGTTTAGTAACGCTGCCTTAAATAATTAAGAATACAAATCAACTTGATACTTTTCCTACATGAACTGGACAATAGCTGTGGGATTAAAACGCACCCAAATGTAGCGTTTCATCAAACAGTTGTTTTTATTCGGAATTTAAACAAACACAATTGTATAAACGCTTTATCTCAACACATTACAGAAGCGGGTTTATTCACGTTATCTCACAAATTGCCTGTTTCTAGCTCGAATTACAACACGAATGGCTCATCTTGAATGCAAATTCGCCCAAAACAGTGTGACGTATCAAGATTTTGTTACTTTCTATTGAGAACCAGTTTAGTTCCCACCGTACAATGGGTCTCTAAAGGGGACTGAACTCCGAAAGGGGTCACAGATACATATTTTTGTACACTAATCATTCTAATTTCAAATACGGTTTTGTGTGAGTATTAAGTTTCAAAACGTTGGGTAGCCTAGTCAAAAAGCGGTGACAATGATGAATTACTGCGTGAATAGACAAGGTTCCTACATACCTTTTTTTTAAATTTATGAATGCACATTTGTTTGGTAGTACAATGGTAAAAATATCCGTTTTTTATGTTATTATAGAAAAATATAGGTAATTAATTCCGGTCATATCTAACTAAAGGTTTCCATACCGAAGTTGTAAACATTACTCGTATGGTATGCCATAGTCATATAATTATTTTCAAAACTCTGACTTCCTTCCAAAGAACGAACAAAGAATATTCTACTGTACCTACTTGAGTAAAAAGTTATGATTCAGGATTTTAACGTATTTAATTGTATACTAAAATATGGAGCAATGGTACTGTACGTACATTTCGTGTAGGTATATTATACATAGTTATCTATATATGTAGGTAACATCTTGTAAACAACCCCCCCCCCCCTTAATAGAAATGAAACTAAATTTTAAATTACTTTTTTTTATTAACAAAATTATAACATAAAATTACATTGATAACTTAGAGACGAATTGGAGAACTTAATACTAAATTGGCCAGTGATCGTCTAGTCTAGGGTAGGACACCTATGTTGTGAACCGTATAGTAACAGAGATTCTTTAATGTGAAACAAGCTAAACCTTTGGACACAAAACAAACATATTTGGACATGTAATAATAAAGAGAAATGACTATTTATTGAAAGGAAAACGTGATATTGTTATTATTGATTTTGAGGGAATATTAAGATAGATAGTTTTGACAGTATTAAGCACTGAAATTGAAGTTTATTGATTAGTAGAACAATGAGTAATGTAGATTATAAAATATATAATGTGAAGAATGAAACATTGAAAATAAAATTCCTCAGAGAGGAATATCCCCGACCATCTAAGTGACCTCTGTCAATTGACTGGAACTTCTAACAAATTTATTGCTTTTAACCCTAACACATCTGCTAGCTAAATTAACAGTTCCAGCAATTTTGGATGGGGTAAAGAGGCAACGCTAAACCAACCAGTGTGGGGTCGCCCCCGTCAGTTGGGCTTCCTTACTACTCCTAGCTAAACGTTTACGGTGCTTCGGAACCTAACTGCAATGCAAACAAAAGGAAAAGATGAAAAGAAGCACCAAGTATTCATACGCGTATCATATTGCAGTATAACCCCAAACTAAGCCTAGCTACAGCTAATACTCAAATTCTCCAGGGTTAAAGAGTGAAAAGCAAGCACTTTTGTTAATAATAATGTTTGATCGATACATTCGTTCTCTGAATGATCAACCAAGATGAGCGTTCCTTCTGCTCTATAAGACCCAATGCACTGCTTCGCCTCGCAAATGGACCTTAAACAGTCTGCCCAAAACTCTTTGGATCAGTCTGTAGCTACTGGACTCAACTTGACAGAATCATGTTACTTTTATATTATAGTGAACACCTTTAATAGTTGACAGTGCATCGCTTGACGCCCCCCACACTAGAGAATTAGAGAACCTAGAACACCAAAACAAACTTAACTAACAACAGCCCAGAATTGAATTATATTATTAGGCTTTGTTAGAGAATATAGATTTTAACGTTACTTTAGAATTAAAGTTATAAATACCCATTCCCATGTGTATAGTGTGTGTTATGTATTGTGAACCGGGTTAGCTTACCATAATTTCCAGCTAATAAAATAATTCTTTAAGACATATACATTCTAAAATTTCAACACAATTTGGGCAGAGCTTCGCCCTCCAAAGATTCCTTCACTGAAGAGACAGGGTCTTTACCCTTTCGCGGACAAAACGCAAGAACCCTTTCTATGGAAATCCCCAGCCTTATATACAGAAATTTCATGACAAAATATGTCGAAAAAGCTTTCATAAATTTTGAATATTTGAATTTGATAAATAAAAATATGTGAAACCAGACATGTATATGAAAAGCCCGTATTAAACTGAATACAACAATTCACAACAAGGGTAAATTGTTGATAATTATTATAAATTAATTTAATATTTTGTGGAATAATATAATATAAATAAAATAAAAATGTGCATCAGATTTATCGCAACACAATGTCGTGGAAGGTGAGGTACGGCTTTAACAACAAATGACGTTGCCATTTGCCATTAATGTCATAATCAACAAACATTAATATTTCATAACAAAATATTATTGTTTGTTTAATTTACGATAGAACAAACAATATTTATTTCAGGGTCCGGAAAATGCATAATCATAAAATGTATTTATTATACACCAAAGTGTCGTCAGAATGCAATTGTTATAAATTATGGATGAATAACAACAAAATCTACAAATGGTAAGCTGCATTTGCATGATATTGTAGATAATAGCTGACCAAAACTGTTAGCAGCAGTTTTGGGACAGTCACAATCTACATACATACATATGTATAATAAACATTAATCGTATTTTTTTTCTATTGTTTGTCGACTGTTAACAGATGCCTTAAAAAAGAATGCTCTTTAATTCAACAATTTTATAGATTTTTTTATTTCTCAGATTCTGAGAAATGGTGAAATTATATGATAGACACCTATTAATGAAAGTTATATCTAGTAATGTAAAAGACTTAGACTAACTTTCACATAGTCAGCTATTATATAATCCTGTAATTTACGCATGCAAATCCAGCTAATTAATTAGTAGTTTAACCAAATAACCACACAAACTCCATTAACAGAAAGAAACGCGAATAAAACTGCATGTTTTCATTACACTCATATGTGCACTGCCTAACAGTAAAAACTGGATTCAATTTGTACTAGTCAGTCGTTACTGACACTTTCCGGTATCGCTAATTAATTTCAAGTATTTATGTTATTTATGGAAATTGCTTACTTAGTACTTCTGGTACCATATTAAGAGATCGTACTCCAAATATGAAGTGTTAGTGTATTTACTATGTGCTGACTGAGCTTTCAGTTTATTGCGTCGAGCTCGTAGTTTACTTTCTGTCCATTTCGCTCATACTCATACATTGGTTGGTGAGAGGGATAGAGAGTACCTAACATCGAGTGATCTAGATCTAGTATCGAGTGTGCTTACCATGAGCTGCTGCTTCGTTATTAACGCGCATTTACTATCTATACGGCTCGCTTGCACGAATTGTATATGTAAAGTTTTCTGAAGGTATGAATATTATATTTTTCCCTGATAGCCGTCGTCTTAAGGTACAAGAAAATGCGGCTCTTTTATTTTTATTTCCTATTAATTATTAACAATCTTTTTTTAACGACGTTATATAAAATATATAGATACATATAGATACTGAAATACATATTATACAGCCACGACGAAGGAACAAATATTTGTGAATATTCATACCTTTAGAAAACTTTACGAGTACGAACGGGATGGATAGAAAGTAAGACCGACTCATGGTACGGCTACAGATCACGGTAAGCACGCTGGTACTGGCTTTACAAGTAGTTTAGTACTGGTGTAGTAATGTGACTTGACGGAAGTGTCCTTTCTTAAGCGCACGCGCCGAGACGCGACTTAAATGGGGTTTGACTAATTATTGTCAGAAGTAGATACCTTCACAGTTTATGTAGTGAGACAGTATTTCAACTTACAATCATCATCATCATCAGCCTATGATTGTCCACTGCTGGACGTAGGCCTCTCCTATTAACTATGCGTATAGATAGACGCATTAGGAGGTAAATGCCCATAATCGCCACGCTGGGCAAGCGGATTGGCGATCGCAGTAATGTGTCCATTATGATGACGCTGCTGCCCACCAACAATCTTTTATTAAATAATGGTAAGTGACACTTCAATCCCTTAGTCGACTCATACGATACCCGCAGGAGGAGTTGAGGTGGTGACAAATGTATTCTTACTGCTGTCACCACACGGCTTACTATCACTTCGCAGCTTTTGATCTTTTACCTTTACTAGGCTACAAGCTACAACGACGATAATGTTCACCTCAAAAATTCTCATAAAAAATGGTCCTTCTCAAAAATTATATTGGTGTGATTGCCGCGATCCATTTATTTTCATACTAAATTATATTATGGAGAGGGTTGTGGCAATGAGATGTGGCCACATAAAATGCCCCCAGTAGACTCACATCATCACATCATGAGCCTATTTTAGTCCACTGCTAGTCATAGTCAATGCACGTTGGTCAAGAAGGTTGGTGATGGTAGTAGTGTATCCACTATGACGATGTTGCTGCCCATAACCATCAATAAAGGAAATCAGAGGTCAATGACACTTCAATCCCTTAGTCGACGCAAACACCTCTGTGAACTTGGCACCCGACTTTGTGTTTTTTTTAATTTTAATTATTATTCGGGAAGCCTTTCGTTTGTAGTTGATTGTAGTGAAACGGATTTTGTTTGTAGTTGGTTAGAAAAAAAGTTATGAAAAGGGGGTGAAACCTCAGCACCCGACTTTCAAAATTTTAACTTTTATTGATTGTATCGTATTCAGAATCGTTTGTAGTTGATTGTAGTTCCTTTCTTTTCGTTTGTAGTAGCCCAGAAATGTCAAAAAAAAATAAACAAAAAATAATAATTCCTGAGCGCGTTGATGTCTTTTTTCTAAAACTCGTTTAAATCGTATAAAAGCAGGAATTAATAGACATTTCTAAGCATAATTTAGCTCAAAATCATTAAACCTTGATTGTAGTGCCGTTTACTTCGTTTGTAGTAACAAATTACATTCAACAATAACATGATAAAGTTTTCAAAAAGGGGGTTCAAAATCTCAGCACCCGACTTTCGGAATTGTAACTTTTAATGGTTGCAACACGTTCAGAATCGTTTGTAGTTGATTGTAGTGAAACGGATTTTGTTTGTAGTCGGTTAGAAAAAAAAGTAACGAAAGGGGAGTGAAACCTCAGCACCCGACTTTGGAAATTGTAAAGTTTAATGATTGCAACTCGTTCAGAATCGTTTGTAGTTGATTGTAGTGAAACGGATTTTGTTTGTAGTCGGTCAGAAAAAAAGTTACGAAAGGGGGTTACCCCCTTTCGTTACCCCGTTACCTTAGTATAGAATTTGCGAAATTTTATCTTTTAACGATTGGGTCGTGTTCGGAATTGTTTGTAGTTAATTGTAGTTCTTTTATTTTCGTTTGTAGTTGAATGGAAAAAGAGTTACTAAGGGGGTGAAAAATCTGATCACAGGATTTGCGAAATTTTTACTTTTAATGATGGAATCGTACTCAAAATCGTTTGTAGTTTATTGTAGTTCTTTTATTTTCGTTTGTAAATGAATGGAAAAAAAGTTACGAGGGGGGTGAAAAATCTCAGCACAATATTTGCGAAATTTTATCTTTTAATGAATGAATCGTGTTCGGTTTCGTTTGTAGTTGATTGTAGTTCTTTTATTTTCGTTTGTAGTTGAATGGAAAAAAAGTTACTAAGGGGGTGAAAAATCTGATCACAGGATTTGCGAAATTTTTACTTTTAATGATGGAATCGTACTCAAAATTGTTTGTAGTTAGTTGATTGTAGTTCTTTTATTTTCGTTTGTAGTTGAATGGAAAAAAAGTTACTAAGGGGGTGAAAAATCTCAGCACAAGATTTGCGAAATTTTATCTTTTAATGATTGAATCGTGTTCGGAATCATTTGTAGTTGATTGTAGTTCTTTTATTTTCGTTTGTAGTTGAATGGAAAAAAAGTAACGAAGTGGGGTGAAAAATCTGATCACAGGATTTGCGAAATTTTTACTTTTAATGATGGAATCGTACTCAAAATCGTCTGTAGTTAATTGTAGTTCTTTTATTTTCGTTTGTAGTTGAATGGAAAAAAAGTTACTAAGGGGGTGAAAAATCTCAGCACAAGATTTGCGAAATTTTATCTTTTAATGATTGAATCGTGTTCGGAATCGTTTGTAGTTGGTTGTAGTTCTTTTATTTTCGTTTGCAGTTGAATGGAAAAAAAGTTACGAAAAGGGGTGAAAAATCTGATCACTGGATTTGCGAAATTTTTACTTTTAATGATGGAATCGTACTCAGAATCGTTTGTAGTTGATTGTAGTTCTTTTATTTTCGTTTGTAGTTGAATGGAAAAAGATTTACTAAGGGGGTGAAAAATCTGATCACAGGATTTGCGAAATTTTTACTTTTAATGATGGAATCGTACTCAAAATCGTTTGTAGTTGATTGTAGTTCTTTTATTTTCGTTTGTAGTTGAATGGAAAAAAAGTTACGAAGTGGGGTGAAAAATCTGATCACTGGATTTGCGAAATTTTTACTTTTAATGATGGAATCGTACTCAGAATCGTTTGTAGTTGATTGTAGTTCTTTTATTTTCGTTTGTAGTTGAATGGAAAAAAAGTTACTAAGGGGGTGAAAAATCTGATCACAGGATTTGCGAAATTTTTACTTTTAATGATGGAATCGTACTCAAAATCGTTTGTAGTTGATTGTAGTTCTTTTATTTTCGTTTGTAGTTGAATGGAAAAAAAGTTACTAAGGGGGTGAAAAATCTGATCACAGGATTTGCGAAATTTTTACTTTTAATGATGGAATCGTACTCAAAATCGTTTGTAGTTGATTGTAGTTCTTTTATTTTCGTTTGTAGTTGAATGGAAAAAAAGTTACTAAGGGGGTGAAAAATCTCAGCACAAGATTTGCGAAATTTTATCTTTTAATGATTGAATCGTGTTCGGAATCGTTTGTAGTTGATTGTAGTTCTTTTATTTTCGTTTGTAGTTGAATGGAAAAAAAGTTACTAAGGGGGTGAAAAATCTGATCACAGGATTTGCGAAATTTTTACTTTTAATGATGGAATCGTACTCAAAATCGTTTGTAGTTGATTGTAATTCTTTTATTTTCGTTTGTAGTTGAATGGAAAAAAAGTTACTAAGGGGGTGAAAAATCTCAGCACAAGATTTGCGAAATTTTATCTTTTAATGATTGAATCGTGTTCGGAATCGTTTGTAGTTGATTGTGGTTCTTTTATTTTCGTTTGTAGTTGAATGGAAAAAAAGTTACGAAGTGGGGTGAAAAATCTGATCACTGGATTTGCGAAATTTTTACTTTTAATGATGGAATCGTACTCAGAATCGTTTGTAGTTGATTGTAGTTCTTTTATTTTCGTTTGTAGTTGAATGGGAAAAGATTTACTAAGGGGGTGAAAAATCTGATCACAGGATTTGCGAAATTTTTACTTTTAATGATGGAATCGTACTCAAAATCGTTTGTAGTTGATTGTAGTTCTTTTATTTTCGTTTGTAGTTGAATGGAAAAAAAGTTACTAAGGGGGTGAAAAATCTCAGCACAAGATTTGCGAAATTTTATCTTTTAATGATTGAATCGTGTTCGGAATCGTTTGTAGTTGATTGTGGTTCTTATATTTTCGTTTGTAGTTGAATGGAAAAAAAGTTACGAAGTGGGGTGAAAAATCTGATCACAGGATTTGCGAAATTTTTACTTATAATGATGGAATCGTACTCAAAATCGTTTGTAGTTGATTGTAGTTCTTTTATTTTCGTTTGTAGTTGAATGGAAAAAAAGTTACGAAGTGGGGTGAAAAATCTGATCACTGGATTTGCGAAATTTTTACTTTTAATGATGGAATCGTACTCAGAATCGTTTGTAAATGATTGTAGTTCTTTTATTTTCGTTTGTAGTTGAATGGGAAAAAAGTTACTAAGGGGGTGAAAAATCTGATCACAGGATTTGCGAAATTTTTACTTTTAATGATGGAATCGTACTCAAAATCGTTTGTAGTTGATTGTAGTTCTTTTATTTTCGTTTGTAGTTGAATGGAAAAAAAGTTACTAAGGGGGTGAAAAATCTGATCACAGGATTTGCGAAATTTTTACTTTTAATGATGGAATCGTACTCAAAATCGTTTGTAGTTGATTGTAGTTCTTTTATTTTCGTTTGTAGTTGAATGGAAAAAAAGTTACTAAGGGGGTGAAAAACCTCAGCACAAGATTTGCGAAATTTTATCTTTTAATGATTGAATCGTGTTCGGAATCGTTTGTAGTTGATTGTAGTTCTTTTATTTTCGTTTGTAGTTGAATGGAAAAAAAGTTACGAAGTGGGGTGAAAAATCTGATCACAGGATTTGGGAAATTTTTACTTTTAATGATGGAATCGTACTCAAAATCGTTTGTAGTTGATTGTAGTTCTTCTATTTTTGTTTGTAGTTAAATGGAAAAAAAGTTACGAGGGGGTGAAAAATCTCAGCACAATATTTGCGAAATTTTATCTTTTAATGATTGAATCGTGTTCGGAATCGTTTGTAGTTGATTGTAGTTCTTTTATTTTCGTTTGTAGTTGAATGGAAAAAAAGTTACGAAGTAGGGTGAAAAATCTGATCACTGGATTTGCGAAATTTTTACTTTTAACGATGGAATCGTACTCAGAATCGTTTGTAGTTGATTGTAGTTCTTTTATTTTCGTTTGTAGTTGAATGGAAAAAGAGTTACTAAGGGGGTGAAAAATCTGATCACAGGATTTGGGAAATTTTTACTTTTAATGATGGAATCGTACTCAAAATCGTTTGTAGTTGATTGTAGTTCTTCTATTTTTGTTTGTAGTTAAATGGAAAAAAAAGTTACGAGGGGGTGAAAAATCTCAGCACAATATTTGCGAAATTTAATCTTTTAATGATTGAATCGTGTTCGGAATCGTTTGTAGTTGATTGTAGTTCTTTTTTTTTTCGTTTGTAGTTGAATGGAAAAAAAGTTACTAAAGGGGTGAAAAATCTGAGCACAGTATTTCCGAAATTTTTACTTTTAATGATGGAGTCGTTCTCAAAATCGTTTGTAGTTCATTGAAGTTCTTTTGTTTTCGTTTGTAGTTGAATGGAAAAAAAAGTTACGAGGGGGGTGAAAAATCTCAACACAAGATTTGCGAAATTTTATCTTTTAATGATTGAATCGTGTTCGGTTTCGTTTGTAGTTGATTGTAGTTCTTTTATTTTCGTTTGTACTTGAATGGGAAAAGATTTACTAAGGGGGTGAAAAATCTGATCACAGGATTTGCGAAATTTTTACTTTTAATGATGGAATCGTACTCAAAATCGTTTGTAGTTGATTGTAGTTCTTTTATTTTCATTTGTAGTTGAATGGAAAAAAGTTACGAAGTGGGGTGAAAAATCTGATCACTGGATTTGCGAAATTTTTACTTTTAATGATGGAATCGTACTCAGAATCGTTTGTAGTTGATTGTAGTTCTTTTATTTTCGTTTGTAGTTGAATGAAAAAAAAGTTACTAAGAGGGTTAAAAATCTGATCACAGGATTTGCGAAATTTTTACTTTTAATGATGGAATCGTACTCAAAATCGTTTGTAGTTGATTGTAGTTCTTTTATTTTCGTTTGTAGTTGAATGGAAAAAAAGTTACTAAGGGGGTGAAAAATCTGATCACAGGATTTGCGAAATTTTTACTTTTAATGATGGAATCGTACTCAAAATCGTTTGTAGTTGATTGTAGTTCTTCTATTTTTGTTTGTAGTTAAATGGAAAAAAAGTTACGAGGGGAGTGAAAAATCTCAGCACTAGATTTGCGAAATTTTATATTTTAATGATTGAATCGTGTTCGGTTTCGTTTGTAGTTGATTGTAGTTCCTTTGTTTTCGTTTGTAGTTGAATGGAAAAAAAGTTACGAAGTGGGGTGAAAAATCTGATCACTGGATTTGCGAAATTTTTACTTTTAATGATGGAATCGTACTCAGAATCGTTTGTAGTTGATTGTAGTTCTTTTATTTTCGTTTGTAGTTGAATGGAAAAAGAGTTACTAAGGGGGTGAAAAATCTGATCACAGGATTTGCGAAATTTTTACATTTAATGATGGAATCGTACTCAAAATCGTTTGTAGTGTATTGTAGTTCTTTTATTTTCGTTTGTAGTTGAATGGAAAAAAAGTTACTAAGGGGGTGAAAAATCTGATCACAGGATTTGCGAAATTTTTACTTTTAATGATGGAATCGTACTCAGAATCGTTTGTAGTTGATTGTAGTTCTTTTATTTTCGTTTGTAGTTGAATGGAAAAAGAGTTACTAAGGGGGTGAAAAATCTGATCACAGGATTTGCGAAGTTTTTACTTTTAATGATGGAATCGTTAAAAAATTAAGAAGTGGGGTGAAAAATCTGATCACATTATTTGCGAAATTTTTACTTTTAATGATTGGGTCGTGTTCGGAATCGTTTGTAGTTGATTGTAGTTCTTTTATTTTCGTTTGTAGTTGAATGGAAAAAAAGTTACGAGGGCGGTGAAAAATCTGTGCACAGGATTTGCGAAATTTTTACTTTTAACAATGTAATTGTGTTCGTAATCATTTCTAGTGATTGTAGTTCCTTTATTTTCGTTTGTAGCTGAATGGAAAAAAAGTTAGGAAACGGGGTGGAAAATCTTTGTACAGGATTTGCGAAATTGAATCTTTTAATGATGGAGTCGTATTCAAAATCGTTTGTAGTTGATTGTAGTTCTTTTATTTTCAGTTGAATGGAAAAAAAGTTACGAAGGGGGTGAAAAATCTCAGCATAAAATCTGCGAAATTTTATCTTTTAATGATTGAATCGTGTTCGGTTTCGTTTGTAGTTGATTGTAGTTCCTTTGTTTTCGTTTGTAGTTGATAGTAGTTCCATTGTTTTTGTTTGTAGTTGAATGAAAAAAGGTTACAAAGCGGGGTGGAAAACCTTAGTACAGAATTTGCGACATTGTATCTTTTAATGATGGAGTCGTATTAGAAATCGTTTGTAGTTGATTGTAGTTCTTTTAGTTTCGTTTGTCATGTGCAATGCCACGAGAATCGAATGTGAACACACGAACAGCTACTTCTTCATTATCAACCGGCTCTTTAAGACAATAAATCTGTAATTTACGACCCGCATTCGGATCAATGTCCCTTTATTGACAAATATATTTCACCTGCATTCTCATCGATAATACGATCATACGATATCCGTCCACCCTTCAACGACTACATTATAGGAGCGATCTTTACAATGCACTATGTGATGTGACTTTTCGGTGCGTACCATTCGTCCTTGGATGTGACAAATGAATCGCGCAAAAAATCTCTGAAATATTCTTCACTTCTCGAGGGAATTGCGATAACATTCGTGCTGTGGTCCGGCCCTCCGACAATTACACCCGTCCACAAACGCAATGTTACACCAATTTTAGAAATCGGGACAGTAGTAAGGATTCAATAGACCCTGCTCGAGGTTGTTAGCGATGAAACTGTCATTGTCTATTTTTTTTTTTATAATTAGATCAATTACGCCATTTGGTCGCAAACTGATGGCCCAAATATCTACATCGAGTAGGTCGAGCGACTCCATCATTAAAAGTAAAAATTTCGCAAATACTGTGCTCAGATTTTTCACCCCCTTAGTAACTTTTTTTCCATTCAACTACAAACGAAAATAAAAGAACTACAATTTACTACAAACGATTCTGAACACGATTCAATCATTAAAAGATAAAATTTCGCAAATATTGTGCTGAGATTTTTCACCCGCTCGTAACTTTTTTTCCATTTAACTACAAACAAAAATAGAAGAACTACAATCAACTACAAACGATTTTGAGTACGGTTCCATCATAAAAGTAAAAATTTCGCAAATCCTGTGATCAGATTTTTCAACCCCTTAGGGCTTGTCCATTAATCACGTCATACGATTTTGGCCTGTTTTAGACCCCCCCATCCCCCATGGTGATCTTTGGTGATATTTTCTGGACCCCCCCCCCCTAGCGAATATGACGTGTAATTTTTAGCCAACTTCAGTAGTCCTTTTAATAACACTTGAATTTACGTACTTTTTTGCCAACTACGAGGTAAATTTTCGCGAAGTTTTAAAACGTGTTGCTTTAAGTGTTTTATAAAAAAGTAAACATTTTTTTTTACTGGTTATAATGCTCTTCAGCAGATTCGGGTGTAACAAAAAATTACACGTGATTTGTCCGTTGACCCCCCCTCCCCTATGGTAATAATTGGTGATTTTTTCTTGACTCCCCCTCCCCCTAAACAGTATGACGTGATTAGTCAAAGTCAAAGTCAAACTATTCTTTATTCAAGTAAGCTTATTAATAAGCACTTTCGAATCGTCTGACATGAGAGAAAAAAATCTACTACTGGTTCAAACCCTACGCCGTTACTGAGAAGAACCAGTAAGAAACTCAGGTCAACTCAATTAATGGACAAGCCCTTCATCATCATCATCATCATCATCATCATCATATCAGCCGAAAGACGTCCACTGCTGAACATAGGCCTCCCCCAAAGATTGCCACAATGACCGGTCCTGCGCCACCCGCATCCAGCGGACCCCTGCGACCCTCACCAGGTCATCGGTCCACCTTGTGGGGGGCCTACCCACGCTACGCCTTCCGGTACGTGGCCGCCACTCAAGAACCTTCCCGCCCCAACGGCCATCGGTTCTACGCGCAATGTGCCCCGCCCACTGCCACTTCAGTTTAGCGATTCGGAGAGCTATTTCGGTTACTTTGGTTCTGCTGCGGATGGTCTCATTTTTAATCCGATCACGCAGAGAGACTCCTAGCATAGCCCTCTCCATTGCCCTTTGGGTGACTTTGAGCCTTCTTATGAGACCCATTGTAAGCGGCCACGTTTCAGTACCGTATGTCATCACTGGCAACACACACTGATTAAAGACTTACAACAACAACCCTTAGTAACTTTTTTTCCATTCAACTACAAACGAAAATAAAAGAACTACAATCAACTAAAAACGATTCTGAGTACGATTCCATCATTAAAAGTAAAAATTTCGCAAATCCAGTGATCAGATTTTTCACCCCACTTCGTAACTTTTTTTCCATTCAACTACAAACGAAAATAAAAGAACTACAATCAACTACAAATGATTCCGAACACGATTCAATCATTAAAAGATAAAATTTCGCAAATCTTGTGATCAGATTTTTCACCTCCCTCGTAACTTTTTTTCCATGTAACTACAAACGAAAATAAAAGAACTACAATCAATTACAAACGATTTTGAGTACGATTTCATCATTAAAAGTAAAAATTTCGCAAATCCAGTGATCAGATTTTTCACCCCCTTAGTAACCTTTTTTCCATTCAACTACAAACGAAAATAAAAGAACTACAATCAACTACAAACGATTCTGAGTACAATTCCATCATTAAAAGTAAAAATTACGCAAATTCGGTGATCAAATTTTTCACCCCGCTTCGTAACTTTTTTCCATTCAACTACAAACGAAAATAAAAGAACTACAATCAACTACAAATGATTCTGAGTACGATTCCATCATTAAAAGTAAAAATTACGCAAATCCGGTGATCAGATTTTACACCCCACTTCGTAACTTTTTTCCATTCAACTACAAACGAAAATAAAAGAACTACAATCAACTACAAACGATTCTGAGTACGATTCCATCATTAAAAGTAAAAATTACGCAAATCCGGTGATCAGATTTTTCACCCCCTTAGTAACTTTTTTTCCATGTAACTACAAACGAAAATAAAAGAACTACAATCAACTACAAACGATTTTGAGTACGATTTCATCATTAAAAGTAAAAATTTCGCAAATCCAGTGATCAGATTTTTCACCCCCTTAGTAACTTTTTTTCCATTCAACTACAAACGAAAATAAAAGAACTACAATCAACTACAAACGATTCTGAGTACGATTCCATCATTAAAAGTAAAAATTACGCAAATCCGGTGATCAGATTTTTCACCCCACTTCGTAACTTTTTTCCATTCAACTACAAACGAAAATAAAAGAACTACAATCAACTACAAACGATTCTGAGTACGATTCCATCATTAAAAGTAAAAATTACGCAAATCCGGTGATCAGATTTTTCACCCCACTTCGTAACTTTTTTTCCATTCAACTACAAACGAAAATAAAAGAACTACAATCAACTAAAAACGTCATTCATATTAATGATTTTGATTGTAGTTCTTTTATATTCGTTTGTAGTTGAATGGAAAAAGATTTACTAAGGGGGTGAAAAATCTGATCACAGGATTTGGGAAATTTTTACTTTTAATGATGGAATCGTACTCAAAATCGTTTGTAGTTGATTGTAGTTTTTTTATTTTCGTTTGTAGTTGAATGGGAAAAAAGTTACTAAGGGGGTGAAAAATCTCAGCACAAGATTTGCGAAATTTTATCTTTTAATGATTGAATCGTGTTTGGAATCGTTTGTAGTTGATTGTAGTTCTTTTATTTTCGTTTGTAGTTGAATGGAAAAAGATTTACTAAGGTGGTGAAAAATCTGATCACAGGATTTGCGAAATTTTTACTTTTAATGATGGAATCGTACTCAAAATCGTTTGTAGTTGATTGTAGTTCTTTTATTTTCGTTTGTAGTTGAATGGAAAAAAAGTTATTAAGGGGGTGAAAAATCTCAGCACAAGATTTGCGAAATTTTATCTTTTTATGATTGAATCGTGTTCGGAATCGTTTGTAGTTGATTGTAGTTCTTTTATTTTCGTTTGTAGTTGAATGGAAAAAAAGTTACGAAGTGGGGTGAAAAATCTGATCACTGGATTTGCGAAATTTTTACTTTTAATGATGGAATCGTACTCAGAATCGTTTGTAGTTGATTGTAGTTCTTTTATTTTCGTTTGTAGTTGAATGGAAAAAAAGTTTCTAAGGGGGTGAAAAATCTGATCACAGGATTTGCGAAATTTTTACTTTTAATGATGGAATCGTACTCAAAATCGTTTGTAGTTGATTGTAGTTCTTTTATTTTCGTTTGTAGTTGAATGGAAAAAAAGTTACTAACGGGGTGAAAAATCTGATCACAGGATTTGCGAAATTTTTACTTTTAATGATGGAATCGTACTCAAAATCGTTTGTAGTTGATTGTAGTTCTTCTATTTTTGTTTGTAGTTAAATGGAAAAAAATTTACGAGGGGAGTGAAAAATCTCAGCACTAGATTTGCGAAATTTTATATTTTAATGATTGAATCGTGTTCGGTTTCGTTTGTAGTTGATTGTAGTTCCTTTGTTTTCGTTTGTAGTTGAATGGAAAAAAAGTTACGAAGTGGGGTGAAAAATCTGATCACTGGACTGCGAAATTTTTACTTTTAATGATGGAATCGTACTCAGAATCGTTTGTAGTTGATTGTAGTTCTTTTATTTTCGTTTGTAGTTGAATGGGAAAAAGAGTTACTAAGGGGGTGAAAAATCTGATCACTGGATTTGCGAAATTTTTACTTTTTTCAATCATTAAAAGATAAAATTTCGCAAATCTTGTGCTGAGATTTTTCACCCCCTTAGTAACTTTTTTTCCATTCAACTACAAACGAAAATAAAAGAACTACAATCAACTACAAACGATTTTGAGTACGATTCTATCATTAAAAGTAAAAATTTCGCAAATCCAGTGATCAGATTTTTCACCCCACTTCGTAACTTTTTTTCCATTCAACTACAAACGAAAATAAAAGAACTACAATCAACTACAAACGATTCCGAACACGATTCAATCATTAAAAGATAAAATTTCGCAAATCTTGTGCTGAGATTTTTCACCCCCTTAGTAACTTTTTTCTATTCAACTACAAACGAAAATAAAATAACTACAATCAACTACAAACGATTTTGAGTACGATTCCATCATTAAAAGTAAAAATTTCGCAAATCCTGTGATCAGATTTTTCACCCCCTTAGTAACTTTTTTTCCATTCAACTACAAACGAAAATAAAAGAACTACAATCAACTACAAACGATTCTGAGTACGATTCCATCATTAAAAGTAAAAATTTCGCAAATCCTGTGATCAGATTTTTCACCCCCTTAGTAACTTTTTTTCCATTCAACTACAAACGAAAATTAAAGAACTACAATCAACTTCAAACGATTCTGAGTACGATTCCATCATTAAAAGTAAAAATTTCGCAAATCCTGTGATCAGATTTTTCACCCCACTTCGTAACTTTTTTTTCATTCAACTACAAACGAAAACAAAGGAACTACAATCAACTACAAACGAAACCGAACACGATTCAATCATTAAAATATAAAATTTCGCAAATCTAGTGCTAAGATTTTTCTTCCCCCTCGTAACTTTTTTTCCATTTAACTACAAACGAAAATAAAAGAACTACAATCAACTACAAACGAAACCGAACACGATTCAATCATTAAAAGATAAAATTTCGCAAATATTGTGCTGAGATTTTTCACCCCCCTCGTAACTTTTTTTCCATTCAACTACAAACGAAAATAATAGAACTACAATCAACTACAAACGAAACCGAACACGATTCAATCATTAAAAGATAAAATTTCGCAAATCTTGTGTTGAGATTTTTCACCCCCCTCGTAACTTTTTTTCCATTCAACTACAAACGAAAATAAAAGAACTACAATCAACTACAAACGATTCCGAACACGACCCAATCGTTAAAAGATAAAATTTCGCAAATTCTATACTAAGGTAACGGGGTAACGAAAGGGGTAACCCCCTTTCGTAACTTTTTTTCTGACCGACTACAAACAAAATCCGTTTCACTACAATCAACTACAAACGATTCTGAACGAGTTGCAATCATTAAACTTTACAATTTCCAAAGTCGGGTGCTGAGGTTTCACCCCCCTTTCGTTACTTTTTTTTCTAACCGACTACAAACAAAATCCGTTTCACTACAATCAACTACAAACGATTCTGAACGTGTTGCAACCATTAAAAGTTACAATTCCGAAAGTCGGGTGCTGAGATTTTGTACCCCGTTTTTGAAAACTTTATCATGTTATTGTTGAATGTAATTTGTTACTACAAACGAAGTAAACGGCACTACAATCAAGGTTTAATGATTTTGAGCTAAATTATGCTTAGAAATGTCTATTAATTCCTGCTTTTATACGATTTAAACGAGTTTTAGAAAAAAGACATCAACGCGCACAGGAATTATTTTTTTTTGTTTATTTTTTTTTTTGACATTTCTGAGCTACTACAAACGAAAAGAAAGGAACTACAATCAACTACAAACGATTCTGAATACGATACAATCAATAAAAGTTAAAATTTTGAAAGTCGGGTGCTGAGGTTTCACCCCCTTTTCATAACTTTTTTTCTAACCAACTACAAACAAAATCCGTTTCACTACAATTAACTACAAACGAAAGGCTTCCCGAATAATAATTAAAATTAAAAAAAACACGAAGTCGGGTGCCAAGTTCACAGAGGTGACGCAAACGACACGAGATTAAATAAATATCTTAGGGCATCTTACACAAATTGACCTAGTCCCACGGTAAGCTAAACAAATAATGCCCTCGCCGGGATTTGAACCCGGAACCTCCAGCTTCGTAGGCAGGGTCACTACCAACTAGGCTAGAGGCTGAGATTGAACGGAAAGAGTTGGTCTGGTGCCAAATATATTATTTTCTTACTGCGCGGCTAATAGAGTCACCGTAAAAATACTGACTAAATACACTGTGACGGAAGCCTCTTTCCTGCGATCCTGCGCAACCGCACGCGTCGATCCGGATTTATCTAATTATTGAGTGCACTGAGACTGCGGCGATGTCTACGATGCGGAATAAACGCACTGGTAGTACTCGTTAGCCTAAGTTCTGGGAAGGGCGTAATGGTTAGCGATTACAATTATTATACAATTACGGATACTGCGAATGTTAAATGCCCTTTGTGTGGGCATACCTCAGGGAAAGCAAAAGACCTACTAGCGTCATCCACGATGTTGTCTTTCTATTGTACTTGCAAATTCGTACATAAATGTAGTACTTAGAGAAGCAGCATGTCGATCGTGGTTCGTGGTAAGCCTCTAGAGCTACCGGGAATGCGCATTATCTTACGGAAGACCACATAGAACGGGCTTCATGACCAATTCTTTCTCGGTACAAGCCGCTCGTCTTTGGAACGCTCTCCCCACCGGCATCAGACAGTGTCCGAATAGGTTTGCTTTTAAGAAATCTTTAAGGCTATACTTTGCTAGCAGAACTTAAGATTCCTGATTTTTCATTTTTGTATGTTCCATCTCTATGTATTATAAGTAGGTATTTGTATATTATTACGAAGTATATATATGTATGTTTATTATATTATTATTATGTAGGTACATATACTGTGATCTAAAATGTTTGATGTCATATTACTCACACTTAAGTAATATAAATTAAGCTTTTGTTGCATCATCCACAGCTTATCTGCTTTGCCCGAAGGTTGACTGGTAGAGAATACTTTTTAGCATTAAGTCCGCCTTTTGTGCAATAATCTTGTTTTCTTGTGCAATAAAGATTACATAAATAAATAAATAGCCAAATGAGACTGTCCTGGTGAGTAACGTAGCCTTCAAACAGGAGGCACTGTTTTGATTAAGGAAGATCTACGAGTATACCAATCGTCAGTAGAATCTAAAAAATGTGTAAGCAAATAAGGCTGACTTTCCATAGAATTTGTCGTCTTTGACACATATCGTAAAACACGTTCGCAAATATATTTGTACATTTTTTACGTTAATACTAATAAATACCTATAATATTTATTCATCACACTTGCTGTCTAAGCGCGCCAATGCTTGCATGTTTTGCGGGGAATATATTTTGTCTTATAACTTTTTTTTGTCAGCAAGTGTGATGAAAAACATTGTATACATCAGATGCGTGAGAGGCATACTAACTCGAGTCATTAAAAGACACTCTAGTTAGTGATACCGCACTTACCTCCCTAGATGCACAATGTACTATTGACTAAAAGTGTATGTGGTGAACATTGTGAACTCAAGGTTTAAGATTTTAAGTTTGCAATGAAATAAAGATTGTGTTTTCAAAGTGCGTGATTTGATTAACAGAATAAATTGTCGTCTTTAAAACAAATTAGTTAAATTAGGCAAATGACTTAAAAATTGATACGAAACAACTTGAAGATTCCAGTGCCCTGCGCATGCGCGTGGGAGCGCTGTGCGCGTCACGCGCCGCCGCGCCTGCGCCCTGCGCCCTGTGACACCGCTTCCTCTTGGGACTTTGAAGTTGAACTTCTATCTAATTATCGGCTAGTCTGTGGCCATGAGTAAGCCCATTGCAAATACAAAGTGCCCACGAGGAAAGGGGAAAATTCTAACAGTACATTCCTGAGACTAAAAGAAGCAAAAATTTTGTATAAAAGAATATTGGTGCAAGCGAGCCGGATAGAACGTAAGTCCGCGTTAATAACACGGCGGCAGGTCATGGTAGGGCTACCGGTCTTACCCATAAGTGATCCACAGATTTCGTTGTTGTCGGCCCATCTCAGCAATAAACGATATGATCATGATTATTATCGAGCAGGTGGCTTAGGGCTTGTCCATTAATCACGTCATACTGCATAGGGGGAGGGGTCAAGAAAAAATCACCAACTATCACCATAGGGAAGGGGGTCATCGGACAAATCACGTGCAATTTTTTGTTACTCTCGAATCTGCTGATCAGCATTATAGCCAGTAAAAAAATCTTTACTTTTTTATAAAACACTTTTTAAATACTACGTTTTAAAACTTCGTGAACATTTACCTCGTAGTTGCCAAAAAAGAACGTAAATTCGTGTTATTAAAGGTACTACTTAAGTTGGCAAAAAATTACACGTCATTTTGGCTAGGGAGGGGGTCCAGAAAATATCACCTAATATCTAAAACAGGCCAAAATTTGTATGACGTGATTAATGGACAAGCCCTTATGATGGTCCCGTTTTATCCATTTATCGTACTACGCTTTAATCGCACTTGCATACTTGTTAGAACGTGATGGCAACGCAATTTTTACATTTTGCTAACGATTGGTATAACTACTAATCTATCTATTCAGCCTGTGTCCATCCACTGCTGGCCTCCTACTTTAGGTATTACGTCACTTTCCTCCGTCCCGTGCTAGTCGCCTCCACTGCTTTGTTGCCGTTCGGCAGGATGTCGTCGGACCATCTTGTCGGTACGCCTACGCCTATCGCTTCTTCTGGACAAGTGTCCTACCCATCTCCACTTCAGCTGTGCGATTCGTTTACCGACGTCAGATACTTTCGTACGGCTTCGTACTACTAATATTATAAATAAAATTCAACAGTTAAAAAGGACCGTTTAACCTTACTATAAATGTGTACCTAAATAGTTTATACGCCGTGTAGTGACGGCAGTGAGAATACATTTGTCACCACCCCAACTCCTCCTGCTTGTGTCGTAAGAGTCGACTAAGGGATTGAAGTGTCACTGACCATTCTACAAGATTCATGATGGGCAACAGCGTCATCATAGTGGACACATTACTGCGATCGCCAATCCACTGGCGATTATGGGCATTTACCTCCTAATGCGTTTATACGCATAGTTAATAGGAGAGGCCTACGGCAAGCAGTGGGCTAACATAGGCTGATGATGATGATATAGTTTAAAATAAGCCAATTGAAAAGGTAATCTAAAGTGGCAAGCGGAACATTGCCGGCGCGCACCTGTCGCCACGCTCGGCCGCTCGCACTTGACCGATAACGACCGCCGGAAACTTCTATTGTACTAAACTTCTTTAAGTTTTAGCTGAATTTATACTTCCAACTTATACCTGCAAGTTTTGAAAAGTTATATGCAAGAAAGAGTTTGCCAGTTGCCACACACTCTTACCGATGGTTGCGTCTCAAAACTTGCGGCAATAACTTGCAAGATTTTAATATTTCTTTCTTGGCTTTTTTTTTTTTATATGAAATAGGCTTACTCATGGCCACAGACTAGCCAAGGGCAGAGACGTGGCCTACGATGGAGTGAGTTTGCCCAGAAGGTGCATATTAACACCTAGGTGCCTAGGTTTATTAACACCAGAAAAAATCATGTTTGCATAAATTAAGTAGCATAATATTGCATAAAACCAACGTGACTCAGGTTACCGTAACCATGCCAACCATGACAATGATAGACAGAAAAAAGTTGATTCATCCATTTGCAGTCATAGTCATAATTATACAAAAATACCCAACAAAGTATCACACTCAACACAAATATTTGTTAAACTCTATCAAGTATCTTTAAAATGCTTTGTACATTACATATATGTACATACTTAAATAATTTAATCATCAGAATTCTGAAGTATTCCAATATACACCTAGTAAGTAAACTCGCATCGAATTAGACTAATTGGAAATTATCATAGCTGAATATTTATTACTGCAACTACACTGAAAAGGTGTCGTCAAGTGTCATGTTACATAGCATATAACTATAAATCTTTAAGTAACAAAAACTTCGCGTGTTCGCCACAGTAACTGGGTACATGTATAAAGAGTGGTCTTTCAAATGCTTAGCGAATGTAGCATTTACCAAACAAGTAAACAGCTAATGTTTTTGGAAAATGTATGTACGAAGATTTCCAGATACAAAAAAATTCAAAAAAAAAATATTATTTAAAATTAGCCACAGACAACAGTATGGTACAGTAAGGGATTATTTTATTTTCTGAAAATAATGTATCTTGCAACTACCGCGAAAATCGATTATCGTAAATTTTGAGGATTTTTCTCTGTCACTCAAACGAAGGCGTCATTAGAGTGAGAGTGAGAGAGACAAATCCTTCCGAAGTTCGCGGTAGGGCCACTGAATATCACGAGTATCAACAAACGAACGAATGACGAATGGAACTTTCCGTACAATATTTTTTAACTATTTTAAGTAACTAAACTATTTAAAAAAACTTAATTTTCGTTTAAATTTTTCATTTGTACGTTCCTGGAGGTCCTTAGTGTCAGAGGCCAAGATCCACTTCGGGTCGCTGCGCCACAGCAGTAAGTAAGTAGTAAGTACGTTTAATTTACTATATGTACGTGCGTCAAATCGTCTGAAATTGATGCTAAGGCAAGTAAATACCTACTACTTTTCTGCGTAACAAAATAGAATTACATGTTCAGTTTTGTTGCGCCTATACATACTATTAGCGATGTAACGAATACTCGCATTCGTATTCGCGAATATTCGCATGTTTTAAAATATTCGCATTCGTATTCGCATTCGCAAAAAAATTACGCAAATATTGTGAATATTTTATCAAATTATTTCATTCACTTAAGGCAGGAAGTACTACATTCTAAGTTGACCTTAATACCTAGTTGTCTAGTCTAGGTACAAAAACATGCGACTCTAAAAATGATACATTTGAATGATGAATGAAATGTAAAATTTATTATTATTTGCAAAGTTTATTTCACAATGTTGCAAATACAACAGAGGATAAATGGCGGACACAATGCCTTTGGCCATTTTCTACCAGCATTATCTAATGTATGTTGTACAATACCCAATATTCGCATTCGCGAATATGAATCGCAAATATTCGCATTCGCATTCGCGAATATTCCAAAACCAATATTCGTTACATCGCTACATACTAGGGTAAAATCACCAATAGATGAACAGTTAAGCAACTTTCCCAACTTTAAATATTTTTTTCTATATGATGTAACTCATATTCATAAATTTTTATTTGTTTATATGATTCCGCATTTAATTGAGTTTAGAATAAGTGATTTTCGTGCCTCGTATTAAACTTCAGTAATTTTATAAAAATAATTATATTAGAAAAGTACCCAAATTCACCAATAGTTGAACAAAGTGCCCTATCACTGAACAATTTGACTCCAATAGATGAACCAGCATAATTGCAATATAACGAGACCAATATATGAACGCCAAAACTCCAATAGATGAATAGAGCATAGTAAAAACGTTGATTTCTTAGATAAATTAATTGTATTTAACCTTAAGAACCTTATTTTAATGAAATATAAACACGGTGTACATTGTGTAACAATCTCATCTCTAAGAACAAAAGTTTAACTTTTCCCAAATTCAACCGTTCAATAAAATCAGTTGGTTCATGTTTTGGACACCGCATCAACGAAATGAACGAACTAAATTGATTCGAATTAATTTATTGGAATCCAACCCAAAAGATGAACCAGTAAATTTTCCTAGTTCACGTTTTGGACAGCGATTCTTAAGTTGAACAATCCCGTTTCCATACAAAAGTAAATTACTTTAAAACGTGTTACACGAAAAAAAGGTAGTTCATCTTTTGGTCTAAAAATCAACTACAAAACTGATTGTAATTTTATATATAAATATTACATCTAGCTATTTTATTATAATTTACACAAGCATTTGAAAATTCGAGCCTTTGCCCAAAAGTTGACCGTCGTTCATCTTTTGGCCCGAACACACAATATTGGAACCATAACTTGACCAGCAAATATCTCATAAAATAAATAAAAAAAAACTATTCTTTATAATATACACGATAGAGATATTAGTCTAAAATCTATACTGAAGTTAATCAAGGAAATAAAAGCCATATTCGATTTTTTACGTAATTAAAAGCTTAAATTTTTGAGGGCTTTTCTTAATAAGGATCCCATATAAAACGCAATTTTGGCGCGAAGCGCAAACTCGACGACCGCTCACTGCCTCTTGTGTGGCTTAATTGTCTGGCAATTCGCATGCGACACTCGATATAGTGCTGCCGCGTGTGAGAAAAATACTCCCAGGCGTGTAAAATTATTCCTGATTTAATTATTTGCATTTTTAGACCTATCAGTCAACTTCTGGGTGGCAGTCAACTATTGGTGCTTTTACCCTATATGGAAGAAATGTTAAGAAATTGACCACATTTTTCAAGAAACTTGGAATCATTTTATTAATATCATAATTGAAATCATAATTGAGATTTTATGGTCCCGAGTAAGATAAAATGTATAGAAATTATACTATACTTCATAATCAAACAAAAAAGTAGAAGGTCATATGTGTATATTCTGTAAAATACTCATGAAAACCGTTTTCATAAAGGTCATATTACACTGGCGCGCGCCTTGCCAGCACCCACCCACGCAACAGCAACCCAGACACTAAACACACTATTCTAAACTCCTAAATTGGCAGTTATTGTGCGGAACGAACAGTAATGAGCAGTCTGAAGATTCCTCGATCCGAGGGTCTATCGCGAATTTTCGAGCGTCGATTTATTTGCCTCTTTCACTGTAGTGTCACAAACCTTCATTCCATGGATCGTGTATTTCATCAGTCTCCGTATTTTAGTTAGTGTACAAGGTGCCCGTGAGGAAAGGGAAACAAAATAACAGCATAATAGTTCTGAGGCTAAGAGAAGCAAGGATTGTTATAATATGAGTTCTGGTCAAATCAGCAAAACATTTTTTTTTTATTAAATAAAATTGTCGCAAAAAAATGCATTATCATCATGGCGTAAAGGTCAAAACCAGTTTAAATTTCTCTTAAAATACAGACGGATATGACATTTTTAACTTCAAATTTGGCCAGAAATCAGCTGTTAAAATTTTTCCGATTCCTCGTGCGCACATTGTATATGAACATAGAGGATTGGGGCGCAGCTACAACTACTGGACGCCTTTGGCAACAATTGGCAAGAACTTACACAAAATAGGGAGCGCTGGAGAACAGAGAGAGAAGCCTTTGCCAGCACTGGAAGGAAAATAGATTTGCCTCTTTCACTGCATGCAAGAGCGATAAGGACAGGCCTGCTACCGCGAACACTGAAAGTTAATAAATTTGTATGTGTGTTGTTTTTTTAAAACGAAGGCACCATTAGAGTGACAGAGAAAAATCCCTAAACGGGTCAAACTTAAACCCATGTTCGGAGTCTTTCCGGTGGACAATCTAAAAATCAAAGCCTATAAAGCTTGATTTTCTTATGAAAGCCTAATCTTCATTAAGAAGTCCTCCTTTTCCATTACTTTGTATGATAAAAATCATTACTATGTGTTCACAGGCTGTTAACTATCGACCACAGGAAAGAAAAAGTGTGTGTTCTGCTGAACTGTAGAGCCCCTCTTTCCTGTGGCCAATAGTAAGCAACTGGTAGGAGTGTAGTCGTGATTTTTATCATACAATTCAATAGGAAAGGAGTGCATTTAAATGACAATAAGGGTTTAATAAGAAAATTAACTCTCATAGCCCTTAACTTTTAAAATGTCCACCGGAAAGACTCGTAACATGATTTTAAGTTTGACCCAAACAGATTTCGCGGTAAGACAAAAGCTCGAATGAAAGTGGCTGGTTTGGTAGTAGACCCTCAGCTCGTGGAGCTAATCATGCGCAACGGGCCGGCATCCTGTACAATTATATACCAGAAGTAAATACCAGAAGTAGGTATAGCGGACAATCGAGTTCCTGCTGTGATACAAAGTCGTAGTCTAACGACTCCTTACTTCAATGCGCGCAGTATGAAGCACTTTCGAATCGTCGTTACAGCCACAGCATGACAAAGAATAGTATATTTCCTAACTAGTGCACGTGTAAGGGACGATTTTTTTCATAATAAGTGCGTCAAAAAGAGAAATTACCGCGCGCGAAGCGTGCGCAAAGTTCGTTTTTGCGTACTGGTTAGGGAAAATTGTTTTTATGGTCCAATACTGCAACTATGGTCCACAATTTCAACTCTTAAATAAGTATCAGTCCCAATTTTTTTATTGGCTTTGTCCAAGTTTTTTATTATTAGTTTTAGGCACTGGTCTCACCGCGAACACTAAGCTATGAACTGTCGGCTAATAACTCGAACAAAAGATACGCACTCCCGTGTGAATACTTAAAAGAGACACGGCGATACTCGCCCAGCTATCAGCTATCACCGCCGGGCGAGTATCGCCGTGTCTCTTTTATTTACACGGGAGTGCGTATCCTTTGTTCGTGTTTACTATTCGAGCGGCCCTGCATGAGGCCCTACCACTAGCACAAAATTCAGATGCCACGAGACGCTGGTTTTCAGGGCTTGCTCCAGAGAAACGTAAATTGCATTGTACTACTAAACGCCATGCGCACAACTTGCATCGACTGCACTTCTGTGAAGTATCTCAGTGAAAGTCGATCGAATCCATCGATCGACTGATCAGTTTGATCATCGATGTGAGGAAAGCGGAAAATTCAGCATTGAGATTAAATACTTTAAGTTTTTGTATTGAGCAATTGAGCATGTTTGAAGTAGTTACAGCTTGGCAAAAAAAGAGTAGAAAAAGTAGCAACATCGTAGTGTCATCCCTTTCAAATCAATGCGTGAGAAAACGGGACGACACTACAATATTGCCTTCATAGATCAAGGGGTTACTATACTTACTATGACGTACTAATGCGATTCGATTTAGATCGAGAGATAGGGGATAGGGACAAGGCTATACGAGTCGTATATCACAGTCCCTTTCTCCGAACCTAAACTGAATCGCATTAGTACGTCATAGTAACTCCACAGATCGGACTAATCATCGTTAAAATGTACAGTTAAGTAATGTCTTTACAATCTTAAAATATTTTTTGCACGTGGTTCTAAATAGAATTGAACACAATCCTAATGTATATTCAAATGTGTTTAATCTCCAATCTACGCCATTGAATACTGGTAAATGCATGTGTTGTTTAATGAACTCTTATCATTACGAGTACTTTATCCTAAACTATAAAAACAATAACAGAGTGCTAGATTACAGATATTTGTTTGGACGGTTTGTTTGTTGACATTACATAATTAAGTACAAACTACCTATTTCTGAATGTAAAGACCTACCTGTGAAAGTATACACCTAAGTACTTTAAATGTATAAACTTATGATTATGACAGTATGCAATGAAAAATATTCTGGGCAGAATATTTGGCCTGTTATAGAACATACTTTAACGCAGGAGGTTCAAGGGTAATCTTCACAAAAAGTTAAAAAATAACTTTCTTGCGCCGCCCGCGAACCGGTTTCGGCTCAATTTGGACCCATTTCTTTCATTCCATTCCTCTCGGTAGTACATTCGACATTTAAAAACGTTCCTTTGATATATTTTAAACATTTAATAATATCATTTCGAGATATCGACTCACATGGATAGTTAGGAAGTTCGAATCGACCTATTGGTTCAGAAACCAAAGTTTATGTTCTCAGATTACATGATTACGAAGTAACCTGTAATTGGTCATAAAAAGGCTTTATGGAAATTGAACGTAATTTGGTTATACGAGCCTTTATAATTGATTGTATTTCAAGCTATTATCTGTAGACCTAAAGGTAAATTAAAGTGTTTAATGATTTAATTTCAAGTTTATAGAATATTTTCATTAAATTCTATTACATTTATTTAGTTTAGACTTACCTATGTTTCTAGTAAAACACCCACCCAAAAAAGAATTGGTTTCATTTGTACATGACATACCTACCATTTTTAGTAAATTCTAATGTCGTCTTGCGTTTTGTACAATAAAGAGTTTACTATTATAGTTTGAGAAATATAAATTGAACGTTTATTGTTACTTTAATGTAGGTAGAAAGTTACCAATTTATATTTCACGAACTATACTACAATACAACTTGGTTTTTTGCATACCATTTAAATAGGGTAATATAAACGTCCCAGTGCATGCTATTTCTGATATCATATACCGAGTTGTTTCTTATAGTGATATAAAATATCATGTGACATTTTAAAGTTTTAAAGCCATAGCTTCGATCACTGATTATTATATAAACTTTTTAAAGAGTAATAAAAACCGACTCGTCATAAAAATTTGGTTTGTTGCATGCGAGCCCCCTTAAATACCTATTTTATTATAATTTTTAGTATTTATTGTTATAGCGGCCACAGAAATGTTTACAACGTCTGAACATTTCTACTGCCTAACTACCACTGTTCATTAAACGTGCATTCAGACCAAACGAGCATTCGCTATTCTATCCGAATATCGAAATCAACGAATCACGTTTTGCGTAACAATCGAATTTCGTAGAGTAGGGGGTTAGAATAGCGAATGCTCGTTTGGTCTGAATGCACCTTAAAGGTGAGATTCGCTATTCTAACCCCCTACTCTACGAAATTCGATCGCTACGCAAAACGTGATTCGTTGATTTCCTAGAGTGGGGGATAGAACAGCGAATGCTCGTTGAATGCACCTTTGGCCGGTACACAGACAGGCAGACAGCGGACCCCTAGTTATGAGGGTCCCGTTTTACTCTTTAGGTACGGAACCCTAAAAAACCGCTCGTTTTACGTAGACATATTAGTAGCAGGCGCATTTTGGCTCCGAGTTTATACCGTCTTAATCGATACAAAACGACTCATAAAAAAATAATGGACGACTAATCAATTCGTGCCATCGGCAACTGGCCATTGTGTACTTTACTCAGATTGTAATAAGGATCACGAGTGGTCAGTGAATTGTGTTGGCGAGGCATCGCTACTGTGTAAAGGTTAGGTGCATTAGGATTGAGGTAGCTGGTGCTTTTTGGAGGATTATGATCAAATCATATTTAAGGTATATTTTAAACCTGCCGAACACTACCCCGCTTCAGACGACGCAACGGAGCCACGTTTTTGTGTCGCCTAAATTAATGTTTTTTCGTTTTTTTTTAGTTGCAATGACGCATTGGTGTTATACCTTAATGTCATGTAAACTTTTGTTTTAATAAATAAATAAATAATATACTACTCAAAAGAAAATAAGGGCCATCTTGCGACTGCTACGTTATTTAAGTTTATAAAACATATCGTCGGGGATACTCAATACTCAATACTCGATCTTTATTGCACTTATAATGTGGTTTACAAGGTGTTACACAGTAAGTTACAGAGACATAATAACCCTGTTGGGCACGGCAATATTTTTGTATACCGCGTAACTACCAAAGCAGATAGAGTTCAAATATCAAACAATTGACACTCAAATTTATCCTGATTGAATTTGTTATTTACGCGGTATTGCACTATCCCCGACGATATGTATCTAAAAAGTGATTTTTTTTTATTCGTTAATTGTTACAGCAATAAACTTACCCCCTTATTCATAAACGTTTGCTAACTTAACAAGCCGCTAATAATTGTTTGTTCCTTTCGGTCTTAACAATGTGTCCATAAGAGCAAAAGGGACAAACAATTATTAGCGGCTTGTTAAGTTAGCAGACGATTATAACT
>JALPQI010008642.1:0-48584 GCA_025490895.1 Thaumatotibia leucotreta
ATGACAAGTACTCAATAATCCGAAGTTTATGCCATTATTGTTTCTTCGTAGTCACGATTATAGGTACACGAAATTCACAGTCATCATTTCCACACAATATCTAGGTAATATACTTTTAAATTGAACGAACACATTACAAAGTACCACGTTTTACAATTTATTGTATTTATAAAATTTATTGTATTTTTTAAGATTTCATGCAAAAGAAACATTAATATGCAATCTGGCACATTTATGGAATTTATTATTATACTGAATTAACACGGTTGTAAATGCAAATACGATCATTTTGTGTTTTGAAACGTACTATTGAAGTGTACATTTTAGAATCCTAACTGGCACCTTCCGTATTGCGACTTCTTTGTTTATAAAGAAATCTAAGCCATATATATTTATTTTATTCAAAACAGCAGTATGTACAAATATGGCTCCTGTGAGTGATGCATTCGAATATATTTTTAATCCAAAAAGGTTGCAAATCTAAATACGGCAGTTTCAATTTAAGAAAAATCCAATTTGATAGGATATTTTAAAATGATAACTACCACATTCCGTTTTGCGACTTCTTTTTGTATAAAGAAACATAATATTTACATATTTATTTTATGCGAAACGGTCACATCTACAAATATGGCACTTTTGCTTATATATTTCTTAACGTAATAACTTCTTTTTTCGTTTTATGGCACTTTTTCACAAAAATGTCATGCATTTTGGTATACGGTCGAGTCGCAACTGAGGAAATGGCAGTTTAGCGCTGAAATTAGTCTCGAAAGAGTGTGTTAGCATCTTTAACATTTATTAATCAATGTAATTTAAAATTTAATGTAAATCATAATTGTTTTGAATATTGGAAATAATTTGAATGGATGTTAAAGCTGATAACACAGGTTTAAGAAAAAAAAAAAAACAAGATGGAGGTGGATACGTGAAAAAGGGAACAACGGTTGTATAACATTTGATTTATAAAAATTAGAAATACGCTGTCGTGGTTCGTAATATAGTCTAATTTACTATTTTGGAGTCGTTTTATTAATATCGTTATTAGTTCAGAAGTGCTGGACCGAAAAACGCTCACTCTGGTATGTACATTAAGATTAATTCATTGGTTTAATCCGAAACCCGGATAAAGTGATCGATCAAATCTATTTCATTTAAATGTATAATTTACTAAATTCATAATTCGATGGCATAACCTATTACTATTGTTTCATATACTCAATAATTACAAGCCGAGGTGTACCCTCAAAGGAAAATATTACCATTTTATTCTGTTACAATAGCAAAATGAGTTACCACACTTTGTAGCATGTATGCTTATGAAGTTGGCTTAGCGTTCAATTCTGAATGGCATTTTTTAAGTTTGTTTACTGAATATTGCATTTAATTTTAAATTATTACAGCAATGATATCACAAAATATGTTTTCGTCTTTAAAAAATAAGGTCTATTACGGAGTTACTAAACATGTTACTACGGAATACGATTTATAATCGTGTTTACCTGTTGTTTCGACATTTTCAGTAATTCACATTGCATAGGTATATTATATTTTTCTTTAAATCAGTTAATTTGATTAGGAAAAATACTTGCATTATGTACTCTAAGCATCGCATACGTTTTATACCACTTTTAGCTTAATGGATATTATTTCAGTGATAAATCTAAATAATACTATGAATTTAATGTTTTGTTTTTGTACAATAAAGAGTTTTACTACAAATACTCGTATCAAAGTTGAAATGAATGATCGAAACCGTTTACTAATGACATAAGTCAATAATGCGAATTTAGCAATTTACGTTTCGTTTATACTGAAATATATTCTACAGTATATTAACATTTCCAAGTATCTAATCTACTCATATGTTTTTTTTCACACCTTGTCCCTTAATTACCTTTGGCATTAATAAAACGCTATAAACAATGACACTGAATATATATATACTGAAAATAATACATAGACAGAAAAATCGCCATGTCAGACACAGAGCGTAGTGCATACACTCCTCCGATCTCTGGTAGTCGACAGAAAAGGACACACAGCGAATCAATAACGCGTGCTTCCAAGAGATGTCGACGTCAAACGATTGATTCTCATGACAGATCTAGATCTAGGCATCCTAGAGATCGAAGGAGGACACGCAAACGTAGGCGTCAATCCTCACGTTCTAGAGATCAAAATAACCGACGTATGGGCAGGAGTCGATCACGCTCCGATACACGTGTACGGCACCTTCGTAGGAGAAATAGTAGTACAACTAGGTCATCCATCTTGAGCCGAAGCCCGTACTATAGTGGAGATGATCTTTCTACCTCCACTGATCGCAGCAACTATTCAAGCGATTCGAGTTCCTATTATACTTATGTACGTCGTTCTCGGTCAAGAAGACGTCGGTGTGATTCAAAACATAGACAACGTAAACCGTCCTCTAGGAAGAGTCGAAGTGGAAATATGATGGACAGATTTATTACCGCGATTAGTAATCATGGCAGAAATACGTTTTTAGGGTCACACGACGTTGTACCTAAATTTGATCCCAGCGAACGGACTCAGTCAACTAAAGCCTGGCTGAAAAAAGTTAACGAAACTGCAGCCATATATAAGTGGAGTGATAAACAAACTATCTTCCATGCGTTGCCAAAACTAAGTGGCCTAGCACGACAGTGGTATGAAGGGCTACCGTCTGTAAAGTTTACGTGGAAGGAATGGCAACGCAAACTATCTCGCAACTTCCCAGATGATCGGAACTACGCGGACAGACTATCCGAAATGTTAGCTAGGCGAAGCCGACGAGAGGAAAGCCTCGAGGAATATTTTTACGCGAAATCGAAATTGGTTAGTCACTGTAAGATAAAAGGGAAAGACGCTGTGGATTGTATAATTCATGGTATTTTTGACCACAACATTAAATTGAATGCACAAGGAGCTAACTTTAAAAGTCCAAGTAGCTTACTAAAGTATTTGCGTAGTATTGCTACTAAACAATATAAAGATGTCAAAAAACCCAATGAAATTAAAAATCAAGGGGTACCCATAAAGAACAAAGAATTAAATAAAAATAATTTAGCAGTACGTATCTGTTTCAATTGTTCAGAACCAGGGCATACTGCTCCTAATTGTAGAAAAGACCCCCAAAAATGCAGCAAATGTAGTAGAGTAGGGCACTTGGCTGAATATTGCCGACGGGGTGCAGAAAAAACGAATACAGTTTCCAATACGGAAAGCGCAAATAAAGTTGTCAATAAAGTATCGCAAATTACGGCACGCAACGAAACCGGCAATATTTATTACAAGACAATTTATGTTAATGACCATAAAATGATTGCCTTCATTGATTTCGGTAGTCATTGTACCACAATAAAAAAGTCTGTGATGGAAAAATTGCACCTACCAATGGCTACTGATGATTTGCCAATAATCAAAGGTTTTGCACACGGCACTTTGAAGCCCATAGGGAGAGTTTCAATAAATATTACTTTAGATTTTATTAAAGAACAAATTGAAGCGTATGTTGTTCCAGATGAGTATTTAAGTACGGATTTGCTTGTAGGGCAAAATGTAACGGAAATGCCCAATATCACAGTACATAAAACTAATACGGGTTTAGTATTATACTCTGACCAATCCGAATTAGAAAAACTACGCGTTTATAATGAAGAACAAGTAGTTTTAAAAAAAATGCGAGTTATTAAAATCCGTTGTGATACTGAATATACGGGGCCAATTTACATACCTGGGAGTGCCTCGTATAAAGAAGGCGAAGAGTTTATCATTTTACCCGGACTTTACTTTATTGAAAGCGGCTATGGGCATATCGCGGTCATATCCTTCACCGACCAAGATATTGAGTTAAGAAAAGATAGGCTCTTGACTCGCGCTCGTGTAGTACCCGTTGATGAAGGGTTTATACTAGCGAAACCACCCAACATATCTGAGGTAAATACATTAACTTTAACTGACAGTGACACACTTTGTAAGCCCAAACAGTCGATTACACTTGACATGCTCAACATAGGAGAAGATT
The DNA here is from genome assembly GCA_025490895.1 of Thaumatotibia leucotreta. NCBI lineage: Eukaryota > Metazoa > Arthropoda > Insecta > Lepidoptera > Tortricidae > Thaumatotibia > Thaumatotibia leucotreta. The sequence continues at coordinate 4,028 of JALPQI010008642.1, forward strand.
TGACAGTAGACCAACAGAAACAATTACTAGACTTAATCAATGAGTTCAGAGATTGTTTTGCTTTAGATTTGGACGAATTAGGCATGACGGATATAACGGAGATGCACATATCATTGCAAGATAATTCAGCTGTCACTTATAAGCCATATCGATTGCCTTATATCGAACGCCTTATTGTCAGAGATTTAGTAAATGAGCTGCTAAATTCTAAAATAATACAAGAGTCCAATTCGTCATATGCAAGTCCGATAGTCTTGGTTAAAAAGAAAAACGGTGAGTACCGACTTTGTGTGGACTATCGGGCCTTAAACAAAAAGACAGTGAAAGATTCATACCCCATGCCCGTTATCGATGACCAGCTAGATCGTTTAAGTGGCAAAGTATACTTTACCAGTCTTGATCTTAAGTCAGGATATTACCAAATACCAATGGCGGAGGATTCAAAGCACTTAACAGCCTTCGTAACACCTGACGGGCATTATCAGTATACTAGAATGCCGTTTGGTTTGGTTAATGCTCCTGCGGTATTCCAGCATATGGTAAACAAAGCACTTGGAAAGGACCGATACGATCTGGCTATCCCATATATGGATGACCTGTTGTCTCCCGCTTCATCCATAGAAGATGGTTTGGATAAACTGCGAAAGATTTTAAATTCAATGCGAAATGCCAAATTAACCTTGAATATAACTAAATGCCATTTCTTTGAAAAAAAATTAGATTACTTAGGATACGAGGTGTCTCATGATGGATTACGGCCTGGTAATAGAAAAATTGAAGCCGTTGCCTCATTTCCTGTTCCATCCAATGTACATCAGATCAGACAATTTGTAGGACTTTCGAGTTTCTTCCGTAGGTTTATTCCTGGATTTGCAACTATTGCAAAACCATTGACTACTCTAACAAAATCTCATATACCCTGGAAATGGAGCGAAGAACAAGAAACCGCGTTTCAAACAATAAAATCTAAATTGATCGAGAGACCAATTTTGGCTTTATATGATCCATCCTATCTGACCGAGGTGCATTGTGACGCAAGTAAATTGGGAGTCGGGGGTATATTATTACAACGTCCCGATGAAAAGTCACCGCTCAAACCGGTAGCATACTTTAGCAAACAGACGACCAAAGAGGAAGAACACTTACATTCATACGAGTTAGAAACCCTCGCTGTCGTCTTGTCACTAAAGAAATTTAGAACGTACCTGATCGGGATTCCTTTCAAAGTATTTACCGATTGTAACGCTCTTAGATCTACATTAACAAAAAGAGATTTAGTACCTCGAATTGCGCGGTGGTGGTTGTTACTCCAAGAATATAACTTCACTATTGAGTATAGACCCGGAGAGAAAATGAAACATGTTGACGCTCTCAGTAGGAACCCCATTCATAGAGCCCCCGAAGATGATTTAGATGACATTCGTGAGTTTGAGATAATGCACGTTACGACCACCGATTGGTTACAAACGGTTCAAATAACAGATCCTAAGTTAAAACTTATAAAGAACATTCTACGAACAGATAGTAAAGACATAAAGGATATTGTAGAAAATTATAAATTAATAGATGACAAAATATATCGAAAGGTAGGTGACGATTTTAAATGGGTCGTACCTAATAGTGCAAGGTGGCGGGTGTGCCAGATCTGTCATGACGAGGCAGGCCATTTCTCATTTGATAAAACGATTGACAAAATAAAAAAGGATTACTGGTTCCCCAAAATGAACAAATTTGTACGTAAATATGTCTCCGCTTGTCTCAGTTGCGCATATAATAAAGCATCTACTTCTAAACGGAGTGGGTATTTACATCCGATACCAAAAGGGAATATTCCGTTTCATACTTTGCACATGGACCATCTCGGTCCATTTGTCCGAAGCAAACATGGAAATTCATATATCCTTGGGATTATAGATGGGTTTAGTAAATTCATCTTTATAAAAGCTGTGAAAAATTTACAAAGCAAGACCACCGTTCGGGTCTTAACCGACATTTTTAGTATAATAGGTTGTCCTAAAGTAATAATTACAGACAGGGGTACTAGTTTCACTTCAAATACATTCAAAAAGTTTGTAAACTCTATCGGATCTAGACACGTTCTCAATGCCGTAGCCACCCCCCGAGCCAACGGCCAGATAGAAAGATATAATCGTACTATTTTGGAATCTTTGGCAGCGTCTAACCATGATCTAGACGAACGTGATTGGGACCAACATTTAAACAAAATCCAAAGCTCTCTAAATAATACGATAAACCGTGGAACTGGGACTTCACCGTCGGAGATTGTCTACGGACGGAGAACAACCAGCCCACAGGAAGCCCCCGTTCTAAATGCTATACGCGACTACAACCCTGAAGTTCCACCAATAAATGGCACCGATCGTCAATCAGACGGGACAGTAATAGAAGGACTAAATGACGAGGACAGTATGCTTGACGATGTTCGTAATGCTGTACGCGCAGCAGCTACTGGAAATATTAAAAGAAATCAAGATGCTATGAAAGCTCGTTACGATGACGCAAGAGCTCCTACAAAGTTCTTTAATTTGGGAGATCTGGTTATGATTCCAAATCATCATCTTCCCGCCAATGGGAAAAGTAAGAAACTGTGCCCTAAATTTAGAGGGCCATATAAGATTAGTGCTGTTTTACCAAATGACCGTTATGAAGTTATCAGTATCGAGGGGCATGCAAAACGAAAGTACAAAAGTATTTATCCAGCAGACGCATTAAAAAAATGGATTACTGTTTCTTTATACGAAGACGATAACATTGGACTTGACCATACCGTAACTGAGACTAGTGACAGCAGCGAAGGCGAGACTGACCTAACCGCTGCTACAAATATGTAAACTCTGACAGACACAGCTTATACTATTAACCTACTAAAACACTCCTTTCACATTTCCTTTCGAAATTTGCGAATGATAGCCGATTAAAGAGCCTAAGTTTCCTATCCCTGGTAAATGTTTCAGGGTGTACAATTTTAATCAGAGCCCGCTACTTGTCTGTGTCTCGCTAATTCTAGCTTCATGTGGGAATATAAGTTGTAAGTACCATATATTATTATTTATTTTGCAAATTTATTTGACAACAGTTTTATAAGTAACTAATTTTATAATTATGCTGAAATATGCCGTGTACTGCGGTGATCAGTTTAGCAAAATAATTGTGCTGAAATATGCCGTGTACTGCGGTGATCAGTAATCAAGTTAATAATTATGCTGAAACATGCCGTGAACTGCGGTGATCAGTAACTACTGAGCTATGTAACTATGCTGAAACATGCCGTGTACTGCGGTGATCAGTAACTAGCTATGTAATTATACTGAAATATGCCGTGTATTGCGGTGATCAGTATCCTCTCAAGTATTTTTACTGAAATATGCCGTACACTGCGGTGATCAGTAACTAACTGCCCTGCATTGCAGTGATGATGTATCCAGTATTGACAGTAATTTTATAGAAATGGGCCGTGTACTGCGGCAACCAGTATACTTAGTATTGAAGAGAATTATGAAGCTTATAAAATTATGGAGTGTACTGGGACGTTCACAGTCACCCAATATTTAATACCTTATTGATCTAAAAACATCTACCTAGGTACTAATATTAAAATACTAATGCGTGTATGTATTTTATGATTGCAGGCATCCCAAAAACTAGAGCGGTCATTATTCAAGCAGTTGGAGCCCACAACGTCAATGAAAGAAGCAAGATTGTCCATCGCAAAACACAGCAGCTTGATAATGATTACAATTAGTATTAACTAAAATAGGAATAAAAGAATTGTTAAATTTGATCTCAAGATGTGAATTCAATGTTCCAAATAGATTTTTTTTATATGTATAGTATAGGGGCATACGAAAACTTGAATGGCCGAACCGGAATAGGGTCATTCCGATTAACAGGACGGCCGTCTGTTAGCATCTTTAACATTTATTAATCAATGTAATTTAAAATTTAATGTAAATCATAATTGTTTTGAATATTGGAAATAATTTGAATGGATGTTAAAGCTGATAACACAGGTTTAAGAAAAAAAAAAAAAACAAGATGGAGGTGGATACGTGAAAAAGGGAACAACGGTTGTATAACATTTGATTTATAAAAATTAGAAATACGCTGTCGTGGTTCGTAATATAGTCTAATTTACTATTTTGGAGTCGTTTTATTAATATCGTTATTAAGTGATAGTGCAAAAAGGGCACCTGCATAATTTTGATACTTTTTAACGTTAAATCGACAGGTGTCTTAGTGCCACGTAAAATATTAGTGTCTATAATGTCGTTTTTGCAATAAAATAAATTTTCATGGTTTTTGAGTTGCGTCGCTTTTGTATTTAATGGACGATATATATCGTCGCCTGGTACCCACATCACAAGCCTTAATTGAGCTTACCGTGGGGCTAGGTCGATTTGTGTAAGATGTCCCAAGATATTTATTTATTTATTTATTTATTTATTTATTTATTTAAAAACATATTTGAAATCAGCGTGCTTGCAGTATTCTCTATGAAAAATTATACCCTATCTTTTTGCCCGAGAGTATACTTGCCTCTAAGCTGCGATCATGGACGTCTAATGCCAGCTCAAAAATGCTCCCAAAATCAATTGTTCAATTGTACCATGATGGGCAGAACATAGCGCTATTCTTAACACCGCACATATTTCGGCGCAACATCTTTGACAAATATTTATAGAATATTGCCACTCAAAATTTAAATGGACCAATCACAACTATTTTTAAATGGCGGTTTAAGTTTTTATAGGTTGATATTGAAATTCATTACCGTAATGCATTGAGGAGGGGGTGAAATTTGTCGACTAAAATTCAGGACCGTTTTTGAAAAGCAATTTAGTATGGCGTGCGGCTTCCATGTTTTATTTGTTCGTAGATTTAAAAACATTTGAAATCAGCGTACTTACAGTATTTTCTATGAAAAATTATACCCTATCTGTATTGTTTGTCCGAGACTGTACTTGCCTCTAAGTAAAACTTGTTTTCTACTATCTTCCTTTGGCTACTTAGACACAAAGGTATTATTCCATACATGTATCGTTCTATTTTCTTTAGTTCAATATTCAAAGAGGGGATTATATGAATACATTTAGGCATTGGTGCCACTTGGTGAAAGCGAGTAAGCTATAAGCTATAAGAGAAACGAATGTAATCACCTGGGTTCGGATATCTCGTAAAATTATTTTTTTAAATGTTTTTTTTTAGTGACGGGTTTTTTCGTCAAGTCTATTCTTATTTTTTGATTGTCAGGCAAAAGGTGTGGTAATATTAGAACACATTGTGATAGAATTGTAATCAAAAAGAAGTTTTATGACGCGTTACGTCGAAAAACTTATTTCGAAAAAAGGTTAATTATCCCTGGAACCAAGCCGAATCCAGAAAATTTTATATAACATTAAATACTCTAAATATGCTCAGGAATTCAGCATTAAAATCTTTCGGAATGCTCACGAGCACCGTCTATAGAAAAAATGACGAACCGCGAACCTCGATGTTGAATAGATACTTGAATGGGTATACAGGGTGTTTTTTTTTCGACCGTTCAAATTCTACGTAGTGAATGTGTAGGTCATACTCACCAACTTTTACTATGGGGACAACGTCGAAAGCGCGAAAAAAAAAATCAGCTGTTTCATACAAATTGGCGGCATTACGCCGGCCGAAATGTATGAAACAGCTGATTTTTTTTTCGCGATTTCGAGTTTGTCCCCATAGTAAAAGTTGGTCAGTATGACCTACACATTCACTACGTAGAATTTGAACGGTCGAAAAAAAAACACTCTGTATAAACTTTCGCGCTTGAATGAAATAACAGCATTGTCGATAAAATACTTTTATTTACTTTCAGTTTTTGTTTATCTTACTTATTCTTCCTATACAAATATACTTAAATTTAACATGTTATAAATAAGGGTTTTGGTTTATTTTAATAATATGCCATAATATAATTTTGTGCCTTGCACATTTAGCCTAGCCCACTTTGTTATTTTAATCCAGGTATTTATGGGTGAATCCATTTTTTTTCTGTCGAGCATTACCAAGGTTACAGTCACCTGAGTCACGTTAGTTTTATGCAAAATTATGCTACTTAAGCTATGCAAACATGCATTTGCTCACAAATGGCTTCAATGGAAGATCAGCGCTGGACTGTTAGTAAAGGCCAGCAATATACTAAATTGGAGACCATTTTTGTGACACAATTTATTTTTTATTTTTATCTCATATTTCGGAATAAATCATATATCGATTAAAATGATTGTCATTTTGTTTTATTTTAAACACATAACACAGCATCAAACTGTCGTATCTCACTACTAGAAGAAATGCACAACACAAATAATTTAGTCGTAAATGACACATGCGACCCATATTATTATCTATTGTCCAATGAAAAAGTCGTTTGTGACATATACGACCATTTTATATGAACCGTGTTCAAACAAAAAAGTAGTATGTGACACAACCGACAAAATTGTTCCAGAATCTCCAGGTAAAAATGTCGCTAGTACTATTTCTTAGGTTTCCACAAGTATTTTCTTATTTTTACTTATGCACATTTTAAGAGTAACTAAAAATAGAAGCAATTCCCAATTTTTATAAGTTAATATGATAATTTGACGATTTTATAGAGTAAAAACCTGTTTGCAAGACTTTGATTGGCTCTGCTGGAAGGTAGTCATTTTGCAGATCCGACAGTGTTACTTGGGACCGTCGATTTTGTGACACATTTTTTTTTTATATTCGTGTTTCGTTTGTATTTAATGTGTATATTATGTTGTGTCACAAATAAATGTTTTTTCTTTCTTTCATTTGTATGGTGTTAGTAAGCCCGTTTTTTAGTAAGCCACCTAGTAACATGGACAACCTGCATGTTTACACAGTCCCGCATAAAAGCAGCGTGACTCAGGTGACCGTAACCATGGCTATAACAGACGTTTTTCAATATAACAGACGAAAAGTTGATTCACCTATTTACAAATAACAAAATCGTTGATTCACAAAGTGTAAAAGAGTAAAGTAAATAAAACTGTTGTACAGATACATTACCGAGAGCTTGGAGTTGCATTTCTAGTAGGGTTACTAAAATCACTCTTAAGGCAGACGTTATAATGAAAGATGGGCTTACCGGCTGAGTAGGTATGGATGGCCGAACGTAGTGAGTCACGGCGAGGCATGTATAGTGATTTTCTCAAACATATGCAATGAAATAAAAAATACGACAAACAAAAAAAACAGAATTTAGCTGTTTAGCCTGTTCATGAAAACCGACGCCATGTTTTAAAAATTACTTACCGGCCTAGGCCGTTAAATTCGTATGAAAATAATTTACTATTATCTCGAGGTCATCCGCCTGCAACGTCATACTTTAAAGCCTATTATGACGAACATAATGACAACATTTCATTGCATGTTTGAGAAAATAATATATATTTGCAAATATGTATAAAGTTAACGTTTGCGGGCCCCAAAACAGCATTCTGATTTTATTACTGTACTGCCCAAACTCCTCAAATACAAATTTAGTTTTTATGACTTTTATCCCATCAGACTATAATTCTATTGCCGTGTAGATGCTTCGTGGTGTGGTGTATGTTGGATGAATCAACTTTTTTCTGTCTGTTATTACAATGGTTACCGCGCAATGGTCGCCTGAGTCACGCTGGTTTTATGCAAAATTGTGCCACTTAAACTATGTAAACATATTTTTTTCTGGTATTAATAAGGCCTTTCCTTAAGGCACTGGTCTCACCGCAAGCTACTAAGCTATGAACTATCGGCTATAAACACGCACTCCCGTGTAAATAAAAGAGACACGGCGATACTCGCCCGGCTATCAGCTATCACCGCCCGGCGAGTGTCGCCGTGTCTCTTTTATTTACACGGGAGTGCTTATCTTTAGTTTTTGTTTATAGCCGATAGTTCATAGCTTAGTAGCTGGCGGTGAGACCAGTGGCTAATGGGCCACCTACAAACATGCACTACTTGCATACTTGCATAATTTTGAATAAAACCAGTGTGACTCAGGCGACAGTTACCATGGCAATAACAGACAGAGAAAAGTTGATTCACTCTAACAATCTGTGAAATCTCTGCCCCCGCTAACCCCGCAGCTAGCAGAGAGTTCGAGACTCGGCCCTATACTTGCCGCAAAACTATTTGGCGACTGAGGGCATACAGCTATCTCTCTCACTCTGACCTGGGACTAACAAGTGTAACGTAGATAGCAAGACGCGTTCAGTCGCCAGATTGTTTTGCGGGAGGTGTAGCACCGGATCTATATCTGGATCCCTAACGTTTTTTGACCTATTTTTACATTCACTAACGTTTTATGTCCGAATGATCATTTGTCCTAACGCTCATATGCCATATTTTTAATTTTCCTAATATCGTATGGATGATTTTTGTTTTCCCTAATGCGTTATATCCTAATTATCATTTTCCATATCAATTATTCATCCTAACGTTATATGCAATAAAAGGGTTACCTATCATAAAGTCGAAAATTGTAATGTCGAATATTAGTATCCCGAAAACGTTTCCCATTTTATTAATTGGCCTAAATTTTGTTTGCCCGAAAGTACGTTTCCCTGTTTATTATTTACCCCCTTTCTCAATTAGCAGCAATTTTATTTCGCTTATGATTCGAATCAACACTCCTAAAAATTCCGAAGTATCATTTGCCAACTACTTTTTTTGGCATAAAGTATTTTGACCGAAGTATTATTTCCCCCCCTATCAAACAATCGAATTCATTATTTCGAATAAACACTTGTTAAAATCCCGAAGTATTATTTGCCAACTACTTTTTGTGGCGTCAAGTATTACTGTACCGTGTTACTGAACCGAGTACTTTCTGGGTTGCTGAAAAAAAATTACCTTGAAGACTAAGGCGGGAGCAAAGCTAGCAAAGCTCCCGCCTTAGTCTTCTAACCTAACCTATCCGACTCGGATTTGCCCCGGGAGGTTTTGTTCGCTCGCTTCGCTCACTCACTGCGGAAATCACGTTGCGTAGAAGTTCTAACCTACATTCTTCACTTTACTTACTGTACCTTGTTACTGAACTGAGTACTTTCTGGGTTGCTGAAAAAAAAAATAACCTAAGAGCAAAGCTCCCGCCTTAGTCTTCTAACCTAACCTATCCGACTCGGATCTGCCCCGGGAGGGGGTCTATATCGGGTGGCATAATGTTTTTATTCCGAAAAATTTGTCGCATAAAAACTTTACGCCGAAAAATGAATGGCATAAACATTGTTGCGCATATTTTTGTTATGCCGAAATTGTTAATCCTAACTTGGTTGTTCCTAAATATTGTTTGTACTAATGATTTTCGTGTCTTATGTATATGTATCGAAAAATTATTGTGCATCATGGTGATGTTCCTACTATTTAATGTACTAAAAGTGATTACCTACCTTTAACTAACTTTAAAAATATTTTTTTATTCCTTATACTTAACTATTACTAAATAATTCGCCCTGTTGTCCAAAGAAATTAAGTGAGCAATTTTGACCTGGGAACCGGTCGACGAAGCCCCGCTGCGCGGGGCTTCTATTTCCGCTCTAAGGGATAAAAGGTACCTAACGAACCTATCCAGGTTAAGGTAGGGGAGGTTCAGATTATTTCTTTTTTAATGCGGGGGGCTTCGCCCCCCGAGCCCCCCTGGTGGGGGGCTTCGCCCCCCCGTCCCCCCTTTTTTTGTTTTGTAAGTATGAGGATGTGTAAACAATTGATTAAAAATACTTTCGTATTTAAAGACTACGCCATTCACTCCGCTCTAGCTTCGAAACGAAACCTAATCGCCGTGTGCCTGCTATACGGCCACATTTCAAAATCAATTTTTATGGAAGATGTGGCCGTATTGCAGGAAAATATGCTCACTTTTACCACACAATTCTATTTTGAGATGTGGCCGTATAGCAGGCACACGGCGTAATGAAGTTTCGAAAATCCCTTATCCGATTTTCACTTGTCCGACAATCGTTCTTCTGGTTATTGATATAAGGGAAAATTACATTTCCAATTTATGAAAAGGTGGTTACCAAATCGATTGTCAAATAAAAATTTTGGCAACCGTTGTTCTGGTTACTGATATAAGGTAAAATGACATTTCGATTTCGCTTAGCATCGGATTTATGAAAACATGGTTAACAAATTGGTTGTCAAATAATAAATTTGGCAACCGTTCTTCTGGTTATCGAAATTCGGGAAAATGTTGATGTGGAATAGAAAACGAGGACCATTTCAAAAAATATGGTAAACAATGTACATGGATTATAAAAATTCGAGGAACCGTTTTCGGACAAGTGAAAATCGGACAAAGGATTTTCGAAAGTTCAATAGGTTACCAATAAAAGTCATGTATCATAATTGTCAGTAAGCCTAATGATCGATAATCCTAATAATCGTATTTCCTAACTCTGTATGGCCTATTGCAGTTTATCCTATATCTGTAAGCTGCTGACCTGACGGGTCAGAGTATAGCAAAGGGGGCACGGGAATTTTTTTGATGGGGGTGGTGTCAATATAACACGTATTTTTTTATGCTATCGTATAGAGGACGCTAAAATAAGCATGTTTTGTATGGACAACTTGTCTAACTTTATAATTACCAAGATATCCAAAACCAAATTTTGGGTCTATGTCGGGTGGCATAATGTTTTTATTTCGAAAAAAATGTCGCATAACAACTTTACGCCGAAAAATTAATGGCATAAACATTGTTGCGCATATTTTTGCTATGCCGAAATTGTTAATCCTAACTTGGTTGTTCCTAAATATTGTTTGTCCTAATGATTTTCGTGTCTAATGTATATGTATCGAAAAATTATTGTGCATAATGGTTATGTTCCTACTATTTAATGTACTAATAGTGATTACCTACCTTTAACTAGCTTTAAAAATATTTTTTTATTCCTTATACTTAACTATTACTAAATAATTCGCCCTGATGTCCAAAGAATTTAAGTGAGCAATTTTGACCTGAACCGGTCGACGAAGCCCCGCTGCGCGGGGCTTCTATTTCCGCTCTAAGGGATAAAAGGTACCTAACGAACCTATCCAGGTTAAGGTAGGGGATGTTCAGATTATTTCTTTTTTAATGCGGGGGGCTTCGCCCCCCGAGCCCCCCTGGTGGGGGGCTTCGCCCCCCCGTCCCCCCTTTTTTTGGCTTTGTAAGTATAAGGATGTGTAAACAATTGATTAAAAATACTAAAGTATTTAAAGACTACGCCATTCACTCCGCCCTAGTTTCGAAACCTAACCAATCCACGTCGGTTTTACCCTGGTTTATTACTTGAACATTTTTTTAAACCATTCACCCTGTTGTTCAAATGTTTTGCATGTTGTTATTAAAATGCCTTTTTGAATGAAATTTCGGACATGATAAAAGTAGGCGCAGTGAAAATTGACAGTTCGAGTAGTAGGGAAAACAATATTTATTACAATGAACATTAGGATTATTATGCTTTAGGTCATTCGACATTCGAGTAATCAATATTAGAATAAATATGGTGTAGGTATTTTAAACGTGTATGCGCAAAATTAAGTAGGCTAAACAAGTAGTATGCCATGTAACATTATGCCATACATTCTCGGCCAAAAAATTTTAGGACAATCGACGTTATGCGACACGACAGGCACCCCCAAATTTTATTAAGGAGCCAATATCTCTCCAAAATTAAAAAAAAAAATTGTGTAACCATTACCGACATTTTGATTAAATATCGTTAGGTATGGCTATTGATCGCTAGGGCTTCTGTCTCTTAGGACAACAACATTTAGGCTAAATGACATGAGGTAAAACGTTATTAGGGATTTCGAAGAATATGGAAAATAACATTAGGGTTTTTAACAGTTATGGTAAAAAATTATTTGGGCAAGTGAGTTTTAGGACAATCATTACATTATGGAAAATGAGTGTTATTGCAACTGATCGATAGGGCTAATGCCCATTAGTGCAAAGCAGTTCGGGCAAGTGATTTTAGGACAAACGATGTTAGGGATCTCGAGGGAGACCCGTAGCACCAGTCAGTCGTGTGGTGACGGCAGTAAGAATACATTTGTCGCCACCCCAACTCCTCCTACGGGTGTCGTAATAGTCGACTAAGGGATTGAAGTGTCACTGACCACTATTTGATAAGAGATTGATGATGGGCAGCAGCGTCATCATAGTGGATACATTACTGCGATCGCCAATCCGCTTGCCCAGCGTGGCGATTATGGGCATTTACCTCCTAATGCGTTTATACGCATAGTCAATAGGAGAGGCCTACGTCCAGCAGTGGACTATCATAGGCTGATGATGAGGTATAGCACCAGTCTCGTCCAGGCTCTTCGTGCTGTCAGTTGCATTTCACTGAGATCAGACGAGTCTCGCTATATTCGTAGTTAGACACTTTTATTCTTTAGAGATCAAAAGAGCTCGTGATTCTGAATAGAAACAGTCCAATTTTTTTTTTATTGTGTCAATGAAATACACAAACCGACTTCAACCGATTACTCCAAGATCCCGGTTTGTTTCCATCATTGATTTCCTCAAATCCTACTTTCTGAATGCAAATTCATGTAAATGAATGAAAATTACCGAAAGCGTCGTACATGTACCTATAACATTTGAAGAGATCCCTTGATTTCTCCAAGATCCCATCATCAGACCCCAACTTGGTGCCAACGGGACTATCTCGGGGTTAATCACGTTCGGTCACAAAAAAAATATATCGGTTCACGATTTTCGGAGAAATCGGGTAATGTACAAACAACAAAAAAATTTATTCAGTCGAATTGAGAACCTGCTCCTTTTTGAAGTCGGTTAAAGATTAAAAGGAATGGCCTTGACTCTACGAACAAATAAAACATGGAAGCCGCACGCCATATTAAATTGCCTTTCAAAAACGGTCCTGAATTTTAGTTGACAATAGTGTCACCCACTCTTTAATGCATCACGGTAATGAGTGTCAATATCAACCTATAAAAACTTAAAGTGCCATTTAAAAATAGTTGTGATTGGTTCATCAAAGTTTTGATTGGCTATATTCTATAAACATTTGTCAAAGATGTTGCGACGAAATATGCGCGGTGTTTAGAAAAGCGCTATGTCCTGCCCATCTTGGCATTGAACAATTGCTTTTGGGGGCATTTTTGAGCTGGCGTTAGACGTCCATGTTATATATGGTCGCAGCCTTGACTGCTTCATGCAAGAAACTATAAATAAGTAGTCGTCAATATATCTATAGTAATATTGCAGCCAAATACATTTTTAAGAATAATTAAGCAGTCTGTTAACACTCTGTGAAATATCTTTGCCCCGCGCACACCCCGCAGCTGGTCGCGAGGGCGAGACTCGGAGCGAGCACTACGGTCTCGTCGAGTTTGTAATGTAATTGTATTCCGCTGAGACGGGAGAATATCTTCACTGTATCACCTGTTCTGGTTACTCTGGAACAAATAGAAATTCGGTTGAAAAGGTATCTTATACAAATGTAGTATTGGTATACTATTTAACCGTGATTAGAATGGGATTTGAAAGTACTGTTGACACAACATCTAGGCTATATTCATAGATACATTCATAGCTTAAGTGCAGAAACTTACACACAATAGATTAATTAATCACTCACTACATCTGGAAACAACTCTTGTATCAAATGTTGTATCACTTGTTGTGTCAACAGTAGTTTCAAATCCCTTTCTGATTCCGGTTTGATAATAATAAATGTAGGTTTTTGTTGAGGACAACAGACGATTGTTTGTATTATACGAAAATAAAAGACATAATTATGTAGAAAAACTGTACCAATTTATACCAAAAATCCGTAGAATCCAAAAAAAAAAGTAAAAAATATGGCTGACTTTCCATAGAATTTAACGTCTTTGACACATAATATCGTGAAACGGGTAAGTAATATAACGTATACGAACTTATGCTATATAAATCATAATGTATAAATTCAGTTTGTATAAATGTATAATGCCTAACGTGTAATAAATATAACGTATAAAAGGTATAATGATTAAATGAATAATTGTAAAATGTATAATGAACGTAACATATAATATCGTTTACGATAACGATTAATTAGTATAACATTGAAATAATCTAATAAACAAAACAACTATCTAACACAAAATATAAGCGCCTACGATTTTTTAATAATTAAACTGCAGAATTGTCATTATATTTAATTTGAATTGATTTACTACTCATCCGTATATTAAGCCGTATCAGTATGGGAAGCGATTTAGACCTGGGAACCGGTCTACGTAGCCCCGCTGCGCGGGGCTTCTATTTCTGCTCTAAGGGATAAAAGGTACCTAACGAACCTATCCAGGTTAGAGTATGAGAGGTACAAATTTATTATTTTTTAATGCGGGGGGCTCCGCCCCCCGAGTCCCCCTTGTGGGGGGCTACGCCCCCCCCCGTCCCCCCTTTTTTTGGTTTCGCAAGTATAAGGATGCGTATATAATTAATTAAAAGTAAGTAGGTTTTTTATTAATCCGGGAAACTACGCTCGAAACCTAACCAATCCAAGTCGGTTTTACCCTGGTTTATTACTTGGATTGGTTAGGTTTCGAGGCTAGAACGGGGTGAAAAGAGTAAGTAATATAACGTATACGATTTTGTAGAACTTAACCTAACTTACTTTTCGGGCAGTTATATTTATGTCGTTATATCAGATGTTAGTTAATGGTTTAACTTTTATACCTTTATATTGATATATGAAACGGAATTCGTTAATATGTACGTTAGACTAAACAACGGTATATATTATTAACGTTATATTATTTTTGTATTATACTATTTGGAAATAGATGCTTAATACATTATACTTAACGTTAGTATACGTTATGAACGTTTGTAAACTGTAATCATACTAAAAGTGCGTATTCATTATGATACGCACCCTTTAAATACGTGATAAAACCACAATTGTGTTGTGGAATAATACAGGTTTTTCGGTTTGTTTTTTTTTTTTATTTATTTTCAGACGATTGGTATAGGCTGACAGACAGTAAAGCACAAGAACCTAATGATGTACATTCACTCTTTAAAGAAGCTAAGAGTTAGGCACAGAATACAGGGTGTAAGTCTAATACGGGCGAAGCTAGTGGTCTTAACGGGTGTTAGTTTAAGACATAATAAGTATATTCAAAAAACTTTTACTTAAAATTAGAGCAACAAAATTTTCCAAACAAAATAATTCGGAGCGCGATGTATAGCAACATACGCGAATTAAACACTCGTTGACAGCTAATTTCAAAAGCAGATTGACATAACTGCCGTATCAACAATAACAAATGTCCATACCTAAATTGCTGCTCCGATACCCTTAAAAAAATCAGTGCAGGTCATAATTAAGATTAACTTTAAAAAACCTTGTAGTCCATGATTACACTTATGAATCCCATGCCTGGTTTAATTGATCGCCCGTATTAAATTTCCACACTGTTTATACTCCGCTAATAAGCTACTTACATAATTATGGAGATAACACGTAACGTCTTCAACTTGGAAACGTCAGAATGTTTTTCATATTGAGAGAAGAGAGTGTTGGTTGCAGGAGTCCGCTGGATGCGGGTGGCGCAGGACCGGGTCGGTATACTCTTGGGTCGACTCATTCGTTTTTCGTCATTTCATATTTGGTCATATTCTAAGTTGGTACCGACTTAAGACTATGAAAATATACGAAAAACATAGATTTAACAGCGAACACACCGAAAGAAAATTATGACGAGTTAAGAACGAGACGGATTAAGATAAAGACGAACAACAAATTTGACCGAAGATGAGAAAGTCCATCGACGATCGTGACGAATAAAGAATGGGTGATGAAAGCAGAATCAGACAAATTTAGGAACGTGACGAAAAACGAACGAGACGACCCAAGAGTATACCACCGGGTCATTGTGGCAGTCTTTCAAAGATTGAGGCCTATAATATGTTCAGCATCGGACGTCCTCGGCTGATAATGATGATGATGATATGGAGAGAACACGTTAATTCTCCAACTTAAAAAAGTCAGTAACCCACGTGAAATCCTTTCCACTTACTTAAAACCGTAAAATGGCTCCTGTAAAGGATACTGGCAGTCGCCAGCGCACTCGTACTAGTCATTGATGGTGACATTGGTCACACCACCGCTGCTGGTCACCGTCACGAAGTTACCACCGGCGTAGAAGCGGTAGCTGTACCCGCGCTAAGTTCTCTGTCGAGCAGTCTTTGTCGCACAGCTATGCTTTTGTTTTTTGATGAAGCTTACCAAACATCCAGAGAACATGTCTTGAACTACAAAATCCTGAGAACCTCGCGTGTAATATCCTTTCTACCTAATTTCTTCTAATTTGCCACCGGTGTAGAAGTCGACACACTACTGCAGTAGCAGATACATTATAAAGAATATACTCCTCTATTAAGCTCGTATATTGAGAGAGTGTAGGTTGCTGGAGTCCGCTGGATGCGGGTAGCGCAGGACCGGGTCATTGTGGCAATCTTTCAAAGATTGAAGCCTATATGTTCAGCAGTGGACGTCCTTGGCTGGTAATGATGATGATATGGAGAGAACACGTTAATCTTCAAATTAAAAAAGTCAGTAACCGACGTGAAATCCTTTCCACTTACTTAAAATCATAAAATGGCTCCTGTAAAGGATACTGACAGTCGCCAGCGCACTCGTGCTCGTCATTGATGGTGACGTTGGTCACACCACCGCTGCTGGTCACCGTCACGAAGTTACCACCCGTGTAGAGGCGGTAGCTGTTCTCGGAGTTACGGCGACGATGAAAGATTGCGTATCTGAAGCCAATTACCGTTTTTGAGTTAAAGTTTAGATTTTGAAGGAAAAATTGTTTTCAACATAATATCATACACGTTGTTACAACATCAACTGAAAACCTAGAACGGGGTAAGTTTGGTAGGTTAGAATAATAATAACTTTTATATAAAGATAAAACTCTCGGCATTATCATTACAAATTAATGTCATTACTTTATTTGAACGTTTCAGTTTATTACCTGGGGGCACTGGTACAGTCAGCTAAAACCAGTATTTCGTAGCAGGAAGCTGAAGGCAACGGGTCCTTCCCACCAGACAAGGTTCCTACTATTGATTCCTCCAGTCGACATTCGCCTAAAATAAATAAGAAATGTTATGAATCCACATTGCACGTCAAATCTATAGCTGTTGGGGCAGCCACGTACCGGAAGGCGCAGCATGGGTAGGCCCCCTACAAGGGGCTGCCTACTCAGAGGACGTAGTCTTACTCTATCTATACCAGTAATTAAACCGGCTATCTTACTCCCAAACCGAAACACAGCAGTGCAAATACTGCTATTTAGCGGCATCGGCAGGTGAACGGGTAAGACGGTGGTAGCTATCCGGGCGGACCCTGCACGAGGTCCTACTAAACAGCAAAATTCAGTTTCGACATTTCGTATTCGACGTGGCTTCGAAAAGACCTTTAGCCATCCTTTAACTATGTGTACATTTTTTGCAATTGACCCTACTTACGGTATATGCCCAGTTTCTTCATAATCTGCATGTTGCTCCAACTGTCGAGAAGCCAAGCGAAGTTCTGTGATGGAAACTGCATCTCAGCTCCATTGTTCACTTTCACTAATGCCAGCCCGTTTTTCTCCTGGGGATTTCAAGGAGTTACACAAAAAGAGAGAAATTGGTCAAAACGAAAACAGTAAGCTTTGGAATACCTACCTACGAGTAGATCAGTTTGGAAATCGATCGTGGGAAAGTATTTTTCCTGACTAGTGCGGAAAAGTAAGCTTTGCGCACTAAATTTCTCTTTTTAAGGCACTTGTTATGAAAAAAGTCGTTACACGTGTACAAACTTCTTTTTAAATCGGGTGATTGTCGCCCTCGTTTTACTCGGGCTCCAACTTTCACCCTCGTCGAAAAAAAAAATTTTTGCACTTGCATCGAAATGTACTAGTGCAGTTTCTTTTGAAGACTGCAAAAAATGTTTTAATATCAGATATCATAATGTCCAAAAGAGCAAATTCCATAATAGTTTTGTAATAGCGACGTGATGCATAATAGGGGCGCTACCATGGTCTCTTAATGCGATTCAGTATAGGTTCAGGAGGTTCTGCTTGTCAGTTTTTGACAGTTATTCTTTGGATATGTCGACACATCGTGATTCAGTGGTCATAAACTGAATCGCATTAGTAGACCGTGGTAGCCCTCCAGATCAGTAGAACACGGTCCTTGCGATCTTACCGTGACAACTGCTGTCAGATTCAAAGGCTGTCGATGAAGACTGCCCAGGAGTTGTCCCGCTTCTGACCCGAAGTCTGGTTGTGGTGCACTGAGTTTAGGCAGCTGCAATAAAGCAATGAAACTTATTTTTTTAAAGAAGGAAGGTCTCAATTCGACTTTATGTTTCTTTATGTCCGACTGGGTGAACTGATTTTGATGAATCCGATTAGTCCCATTTTAATATGGTCCAGTTCTGATAAAAGCATCCATGGGAAAACCTTATAAGTCATAAGTCAATGGTTGTGTGACTCAACCTCGTTTGTCCAGGGTGTATGAGTCAACCTCGTATATGAAAGGTATGTATTTTGTACAGAAATATATTTTTATGACACAACCTCGTAAGTTATCAAGTTATCAGTATACAAGGTTGAGTCAAACAGCCAGTGAAATTTCCATTAAGCATATGCACGATGTGTGGCTGTAAATGGCTCGTCATCACTGCATGAATGCACGAGGAGGGCGGCCGTCAGAAGAGTGGCGACGTGTTGTAAAGCTTGCCACCAACAGCTGAAGTGATGACCACGACCACTCTGGCAAGAGTGTTAACGACAAAGAAGAGAGAAGATGTGCACGATAAATGGACGAATAACTTAATATCAGGCTAACCCATTTCGATAATTCTTATTTTAACCGACTTCAAATCAAACCGAGATGGTCCCGTTGGGGCCAACCAACCAACTTGGGGTGTGATGATAGGATCTTGCACTACGACCATATATAACATGGACGTCTAACGCCAGCTCAAAAATGCCCCCAAAAACAATTGTTCAATTGTGCCAAGATGGGCAGGACATAGCGCTTTTCTCAACACCGCGCATATTTCGACGCAACATCTTTGACAAATGTTTATAGAATATAGCCAGTCAATACATTGATGGACCAATCACAACTATTTTTAAATGGCGGTTTAAGTTTTTATAGGTTGACATTACTGTAATGCATTGAAGAGGGGATGACACTTGTCAACTAAAATTCAGGATCGTTTTTGAAAGGCTATTTAGTATGGCGTGCGGCTTCCATGTTTTATTTGTTCGTAAATCTTGCAGAATTCCGTCAGTCTGTTTTTTCAGATCACTTACAAATCGAAGTAGCACGCGAATCATTGAGAGAATTTTAATATTAATTGTCAACTCACCTTATCCCCAGTCAGTATGATCTTCAAATATCTATTCAGCTGCCCATCATCAGGTCTCCCTACGTACTCCATACGCACGTGACCTCCATCGCCGGCGGGGCAGCTCAAGGTCGTGTCGCCGTTGTTGAAGGTCATCTCAATGTGACCTTCGTACGGGGCTGAGGTTGCTAACAGGTCCTGGTCGGGAGCGACGTGGGAGATGTCGTGGAGGTGGAGACAGACCTGAAACATAACTCATGTTGTAGATAGTTGCACGAGAGTTGAGGTCACGCACATATTAACATGTCATGTAAACACACGGGGAATTAAAAATTAGTGTTCGTTTTTCGTACTGAAATCAAACCGAATTGCAACTGTAAGATTGACCAAAAAGTTTGTTCAAGGGATTTGCTTAAATATTTTGACGCAAGTCATTCATTAATTCACTAAATTCTTTGCAATTTGTACTTCATTTGGATGTGTGTGTAATCATTCACCTCAACTCTGGTGAAATTACCTATAGAGAACCTTTTTTTGAACTGGACTTTTTATTATTACCTAGAATGAATAGCCAAGTCATTGTCACTCATTTCTTCAGCTCAATCTTAGTGCATTGGTCATCAAATCGGGCCCAAAATAAGGGC
This sequence comes from Thaumatotibia leucotreta, assembly GCA_025490895.1. NCBI lineage: Eukaryota > Metazoa > Arthropoda > Insecta > Lepidoptera > Tortricidae > Thaumatotibia > Thaumatotibia leucotreta. The sequence goes on from JALPQI010008642.1 coordinate 24,072, forward strand.
ATCTATACAGCAATACTCGTTTCGCTTAAATTTGGAGCCTTAAGTCAAAAAGGTTATTGTATGAACCCTTCGCATGCCTTTTTTTAAACTTTCACGATTATCATATTTTAAAGACAAACGGGTCTTAATCGCGTAAACTTACGTTTAAGTATATCCTGACGTTTCGGGCATGACGTTACATCCGTGGTTGCAGGCAGACTGACGACTATCCGTCTCAAGCCGTTTGGACTTTAAATTGAGAAGCTACGCAAAGTAGAGTTGATATGCGACAACGCACAAATGGCACTTTTAGAGTTACACTTGACACTACGGTACTTAACCTAGTCATGTGCTCTGGTCTTATAAGCAAAAAACCATGAAAACACCCTCAAACTACTCTGACCTTCCACTGTTTCTCCTCATCAGCTATTTGTGGCTGGAGACCAGTGACCAAGAAGTCCACGGTGACGTTACTGCCAACGCTCAGCAGGTGCATGTAGCCAGCGACTTGTAAGTATATCTCACCGTCTGGCTTGTCCTCTCTGCAAGGAAATGAATCGCCACACTCAATCATGTTCAATACCGTAAAGTCGGGAATTGAAGTAAAACAAGATTATTTGCATAGTTTAGTTTAAATTTGATGCCATCTTTATATTTTATTCAAGTCAATAAAAGCACTTTTTTTCGTGTAGGCAATATTACACCCTAGAGCTCATGTAACGCGATTTTACCGGTACATATACGTATTGTTATAAAGTAGGTAGTAAAGATTGATGAAAGGCAGCAGCATCATAGTGGACACACTACAGCGATTGCCAACCCCCTTGCCCAACGTGGTGATTATGAGGATTTACCTCCTAATGGGTCTACTCCTAGGTAATAGGAGAGGCTTAAGTCCAGCAGTGGATTGGAATCAGCTGATGATGATGAGGTAGTAAAGATCAATTAGCATAGCGTACAGCGGGGCGTTCTAAGAACCATCGACTATAAGCACAAACAAAAGATACGATACTCGCCCAGCTATCAGCTATCACTGCCGGGCGAGTATCGCCGTGTCTTTTTTTTTACACGGGAGTGCGTATCTTTTGTTCGTGTTTATAGCCCATAGTTCATAGCTTAGTAGCTCGCGGTCGGACCAGTGCCTAAACAAATTTAAACTTATGCGCATAGCCTGAGTGTACACTGTCAGAGTGTTGGCCATGTGGTGACGGCAGTAAGAATACATTTGTCACCACCCCAACTCCTCCTGCGGGTGTCGTAAGAGTCGACTAAGGGATTTAAGTGTCACTAACCATTATTTGATAAAAGATTGATGACGGGCAGCAACGTCAGCTTGCCCAGCGTGGCGATTATGGACATTAACCTCCTAATGCGTCTATACGCATAGTTAATAGGAGAGGCCTACGTCCAGCAGTGAACTATCATAGGCTGATGATGATGATGACACTGTCAGAATCCTTTGGACGCTCGACGCCTTACAACCCAATAACCACAATTTTCATTAATTTAAATATCGACTTATTTGTGGGTTAAACTAGGCAGTTGATACAGCTGATAGCCTGCATCCAAATTATCTCGATTTAGTTCATCTTTTTTCCAGTTAGGTATTTTGTCTAATCGGTTCTTAAACTGGTTGATCTGTGCCGAAACCACATCCACTGGTCATGTATTCCATGTTTTGACCATTAGCTCCAACTTTTAAAGGCTTAAACCAAGAATCTTACTTGTACTCCAAACTGTGCACCACCTTGACCTGCAAGCTGTCGTCAAACCCGATCTGCAGCTGCTTCAGCTCAAGCCCCAAGGTCAACACGGAAGCCTCGGCCCGTAGAGGCCGTGGGGGGAGCAGGGCCCCGCAGGATCCCGCTGGGGGGGTCGTGATGAGGACCAGACCGTTCAGAAGAATGAGAGATGGCTGGACCGTCGCTAGGAAACTGAAAGATAATTCGACGTATTTACGACCGCTCGTCACCACGGCTTTACAAATTAAAGTAGCCACCGACGTATTTTTTTTTTAATGAAACCATTATTTTACATCTATGTTATAAAAAGAACGGCTTCATGCCTTTCTTTTCGGACGTTGTGGTTGATATTTATACCAATTGCTCCATTTTATTGGATTTTTATTTAAACTTCTGCATTGTAGTACCTACTGTTTCTTCTTGTTTTATATTTGGAATAAATTCGTTTCCCGATAAATGAACTAAATTACAATAAAATATCGATGAAATAAAACAAAAAAACAGATTATCTCGCTCGTCTTGGTAAACAAAATTAATTCCACACAACTGAAGTTCATCACATGCGAAAAACGTTCATCAGCGTCTTTTCCTCGCTATCTTATCTGTACCTAGTCGCAATTCTGCACCTCCTTGCGTCGTAATCCTCACTGCCGAGGGTCGTGAAGCCCCCGTGGTATGTTTCCGCTTACGAAGTCCCCGCCTTCTGTGCCTGTTCTTGGCATCGTGTAGTGCAGTGTGTTGGGTACCCAACGCAGAACGGACTTGATCTGTCCATCTTATTGGGCTGCGGCCTCTTGATTGAAGTGTGAGATGTTGTTATTCCTCCATCCATATGCCCTAAAGCTGGAACATTGCACTTTTGGCCATTCCGATGCGCGTCCTGATCTCCACCTCACAAGAGCCAGTATTGCTGATGTTCGCGCCAAGATATATAAAGTTATCAACGGTGTCAAGCCCCAGAGCACCTGTGAGCTATAGCAGGAAATAGAGTTCAAAAGTGGCCACATATGGCTTCGCATGCGATATGTGAAGAAAACACTTGTGCACCTTCAGCTGCGTGGGATGAATTTCGTTTAGAATCGCGACTAAGATGAAACAATAATAGCATAAACTTCAGATTATCGAAATGTGACAAACACTCGTATCGAATAAACACAAAATTACAGTTAACTCACTCAAAACTGTTAGTTTTAGTAGCGAATAGTTTTTCCATAACTTCAGCTCCAGTCGTTGGCCGTTCGCAGTCGAAGAAGACCCCAGTTTCGTCCACCTTTATGAAACATTTATTATTATGTATTGATTTTCATTATTTTTATACAGTGTGTTTCCATGACCCGGGCTTTAACGAAAATAGGTAATAATACGCATGTGGAGTAGAGCCACTTTCTTGTGCCAACGTAAAAAAAAATAGACCGCACAATTAAATTTATTTCCTCCGAACGATCAATGTAACGCGTGTACTGCTTAGTTGTCAATCGTTGTGAGTGGCTGCGATCAGTCATTGTCAAGTGCAAATTATCACTTCATTTTGAAGTACATTGCTTCTTAATTAACTTTTCTTAGAAAGTTAATTAGGTACTTTTAAAGTTAGCATTCTGAATCGAATTCACAGTTTGGCTAGAAATCTGCATCGCATTCCTCGGTTTTGATAAAAGCCAGTACCTATCATAGACACACACTGTATATGTAATCAATTATGATAAAATTGATAACAACATTCATTCAGTTATTTTAACTCTAATCATTACAATTTTGTAAACTTGTCAAATGGATATGACAGAGCACATACATCAATAAAATATACGTATCTATACACCCAAACATTGTAAGTTCAAGATTCCAAGATAGGGTATAAAAAATGTTACCTTTTGTTGATTCTCCCGTTCCGTGACAGTATACGCATCTCTCCCGTTTTCTGAACTCATGATGACCTGAAGACGTGAGTGCATGGCCACGCCGCCATATTGCCCGCCAGGGTTCGGCCATTTTAGCCTAAAATAGGAAAAAAGTAGTAGTAGATTGCAAAAAAAATGGTACATATGTACATAGTTAGTTAAGGCTTTTTTTAAACTCAATATGTTTTTTTACCGAAATATTTTTCTTGTTTTTTTGTTCTTTATCCCAAGCAGTAAGACTACTTAATGCTATTATATAAACTATAAAAATTGGATGTCATATACCAAGAAAAAATAGACCAAGATTACCAACGTCCGAGGTATGCTAGGATCAAGTGGCCGAGTGGCATCACCCGCGAAAGATGAGTACGTGGGTTTGATTCCCACCTCGGACGTTGCGTTGGTGATCTAATTCTATCTACCTTCGGCAATAGTAAAATGGACAATTTATTTTTACTTACTTTTACTACTGCCGAAGTTTGTTGGACTGAGTTATATCTTATATCACATAGTTTTTATGACTAACTTTCGTAACACAATTGAAGTGATCGTGATTTTTGTATTGATGAAGGGTTTAAATATATATTTTTTTGCCATCGAGCCTGCAGAAGAAGAACATTATCTAACTAACACACGCACTTACTGGAAAGACTTGTTGACGGGCGAAATAGTGACGTCACAGCGGATAGGAAGATGCGCTACTAGCGACCTCTGTAGGAGCGCCTCGTGCTTCGATGACAGCAAAGGACCGTCTGTTCTGATAGCGCTTACTGTGGTCGCTTGATACCTGAACCAAATGGTATGTTATAAGACTAAGAGGGTCATATAGCGTTCGCGAGAAGGGCGTCTTTCCTGTAGACGTTGCGAATGTGAACGATTCTGGGACATACAAATTAGGTTTTGACCACATAATTCTTAAGTAAGTCACATATCGGTTTGTATTCGTCCAATAAGAAGATTAGGGTTCTAGACTCCTTAACATTCATAATATAATTATCATCATCATCATCATCTTCAGCCTATGTTAGTCCACTGCTGGACGTAGGCCTCTCCTATGAACTATGAGTATAGACGCATTACGAGTAAAGTAAATGCCCATAATCTTCACTTCATCAGTCTCAGTCCACTGCTGGACGTAGGCCTCTCCTAATAACTATGCATATACATGCATTAGGAGGTAAATGCCCATAATCGCCACGCTGGGCAAGCGGATTGGCAATCGCAGTAATGTATCCACTACGATGACGCTGCTGCCCATCATCAATCTTGTACCAAAGAGTGGTCAGTGACACGTCAATCCCTTAGTTCTTACGACACCCGCAGAAAGAGTTGTTCTAACATGAAAAACGTATTTTCATTACTTATTAAAACGTAGATAATACCTGATGTGTAAATCGTTCCGCCACGTCAAGTCTTGGGAAGAGGGTGCAGTCAGATTGCCTCTGATGGATGTAAAAGACATTATTGTGGACTGAAGACGAATTGGCGTCCCTGTAATTCAATGAGCATTAATTTATTGAAGATCAATTTCTTGAAAACAGACACTTTACACTGAGCACGGCCTGAGATGTTTCAGGCCGATTTTTCCAGCGAGAGGTCACAGCTATTCTGTAGCGTCTCCGTTTTTTGAGCTGTTCTGTCGTCGCACCTTATAGGTCTTCGTACATTATAACAACTCCACGCCAACGCGGCAGTAACTCTACTGACACTTTCGATGAATAGTCAACCATGGTCCACCTAATGGTCATAGATAACACGGTATGAACGAGTGGGCAATACAACTGGTTGCCGATACACGTGAGTCGCAAACGCATAGTCGCCGCGTGGACAATGTGTGGTCAATGTGTGACGAACGTGTCGGAGTTGATCTTTAGTGTACGACGCGTAGATCACTCGTCGGACACTACTTTAATATCAGTTTTTGAAATTAAACCTAGAACATATATGAAATAGAGCTTTAATTTCAATATTTGGCATAGAGTCGAGTCATCGCTGAATTGTTATAATGTGCGAAGATCGTTAATTCAAAGTCAGAATTCGAAACCCTACTGGACATATTTAATACCAGGGTCGCGTTTTATAAAGTTACAATTTACAATTTCGCTGTTTGCCTCTCTAACGCACGCAAATATTGGCTAGAAAGAGAGGCAAACAGCGAAATTGTAAATTGTAACTTTATAAAACGCGACCCAGCTAGGTACACCTACTATTTTTACGGGTAGACCAGTGGCCTATTTCACCATAATTACAAGTTTGACAATCGTAAAATATCACTGTTACTGACATCACAGGCCTCCGTGGGTTACGGTTATCGCTTACTATCGGACGGTCCATGTGCTTGTTTGCCACCAACATAAAATTATTACTAAGTAATAACGTTATTATGTAATTAACCCTTGACTACCTACGTCCTGTTTGTATCACACAACCACCTACCTGCGGTCATGGAGACCGCTTCTTCTTATGGGACCTGATTTATTTACTTTGTTTGGCGTGACTGAAGGGGGTTTAAATATATTAAATGTACTTTAAATAGTTTCAGGCATTTATTAACCAACAAAAATACAAAAATAATCAACATTTTGTATTTCAAACTATATTTATTAACTTGTTGTATTTTCGATTACAAAACTTAGCATCCTTCAGGATATGAGATTACAAAATTAAAGTCAAAGTCAAAGTCAAACTATTCTTTATTCAAGTAAGCTTATTAATAAGCATTTTCGAATCGTCTGACATTATCAAGAGAGAGAAAAAAAAATCTACTACTGGTTCAAACCCTACACCGTTGTATTGTACAAAGAACATAATATAAAGCTTTTCATTATAAAAAAATAAAATTGAGCAATCAAAAATGCTATTAAACTATCTAATTTGGTTACAAATAAGATATTTTTGTAAAATTACATGCTTTTAAAATAATCATTCTTGTCTGCCATCGACACACAATTTGTTCGAACATTTACATTCAAAACAATTGTGTAGTCCCGTGGAAGACACTGATTATTTGGACGACGCTCTAAATAGGGTTTCACTAATTTTGCGGCCAGTTTCTTTATAAATTTGAACCTTTTTTCAAAACTGTGTTCATAATTTAAATAACACAACCACCTACGTGCGGTCACTGAGACACTTACAAAATATATCGTTACCACCTACATGCGGTCTCACGGACCGCCGATGCTACTTTATTACTCACCAAATCCAAATGAGTGCACGTCTGACTGAGTCGACAGCATGGCCAGCACTGCGAAGGGGCTGGGCAAAGGTACAAGGTCACAGAGGCGTGAGCGATGTACTTGCGTTCAGTTATTGTCAATTTTGAATAATCCAGTGTCTGTGAGACCGCACGTAGGTGGTTAAGGGTTAATAAATTACTTTTTATTTTCCGAAACCCGTGACAATTGACGCAAGGCTTAGTACAATTTTCATTAAAATCTTGACATGTGGTTCGGCTTATGTCGGAATTTCGCTACAATAAAATTGTAGTTTTTTTTGTGCCAATTGTAATTTTGCTTCGCTATAAAGTAATTATTTACTGCTGATTTATTAAAGTTCCTGCACCACATTTTATGTTGTTGGCAAACAAATGCACGGCGCTTCCGATGGTAAGCGGTAACTGTAGAAATGTAAGCCACCGATTAGAGAAATAGTAAATTTACAAATGTAGCACTTGTTAATGTGGTGAAATTGGGGCCAGGTATAATATAATAAATCTGATTATAAAAAGAAACAGTATACCTAAAAGAGCCGATATGGTAAATAAAAATTGACAATGAAAAAATAAAAGTCATTCCAATTAAGTATGATCCATCCTATTTTTGAATTCGTTCAGCGTTGCCTCCATTTCAACATCAATTTGATATTAATGAACAATAAAATAAAGCTACAAGACTTAGATGAAATACAATATTCTAACGTAATGATGCCTATTAAATTTAGTGAGATAATTATGGTTAATGGACACGCGTACTAATTTCCTTTAATTGAGTTAATTAGGATACTGAACTTGTAGTCTCGTATTACATGAGCCGGGACATATAAAGGTTTCTGTGCCAGTCAGGAAATTACACAGATGTCATATATAACATAGATCAAGCCAACGTATCTACTTACAAATGAACTCAGTGAAATCCACTAAGTTGTCCGTCTTTAATCGCAGCTTGTAGCTTTCGGGCGTCAAATTTTGTAAGTTGAAGTGAACAAAAACATTAATAATGCCTCCTTAAGTATAATATTAATGGCAACAACACAAAAAAATATGAAAACTCAAGGGCCTGAGACATATTTAAAATCATACGCAAGTAATAACTTCAGTACAAAATCTGACACGCTTGGCCGCCATACAAATGAATGACCTTGTTTCTTCTATCCAAATCTAATTCTGTGGGAAATTAAATAAATTTCCTTCTGCACAGGAACCTACCCTTTTAAGAAGAACGTCGTATTTTTTGGAGAAAAATCAAATTATTTAATTTATTATTATTTGTTTTGTGTTTTATAAGTGCTGACACCACATGCTTTGTACATATTAGCTGTCATAATTATGCCAAGTATTTTTTTTTATTAATTCGATCGTTCAGTGAAACCATCAAAATCTGAGCTGCCTAGCCAAGATACCATTTTACAATCTAATACGATAAGCGATACCATAATAATTTATGGAAATGGTCACGTGACATTTCGTTCGAATCTGTCTTTCACATACATTTACCACCCCTGGATTTGCAGGAGTCTATAGGCTTTGGTGATCGCTTTCGATCAGGCGGGCCAAATGCTTGTATGCCACAGACGAGGTATAAAATAATCACAAGATTAAAAATTTTAAAACAACCAACCGATTTCTCCTAGATCCTATCATCTGTGGTTTCCATCATTGGTTTCTCATCATCAAATCCTACTTTCAGGATGCAAATTCTTGTAAATGAATTAAAATTACCAAAAGCGCGTATGTACCTATAAGATTTGAAGAGATCCCTCGATTTCTCCAAGATCCCATCATCAAACCCCAACTTGGTGCCAACGGGACTATCTCGGGGTTATACACGTTCGATCACAAAGAAAAAATTTAAATCGGTTCACGGTTCTCGGAGATATCGGGTAACACACATACAACAAAAAACAGTCGAATTGAGAACCTCCTGTTTTTGAAGTCGGTTAAAAATCAAGCACCATGGCCCCCCACCCCGATATGTCTGATGGCAAAGGTACGTTCGCCTCTAAATATGTTGACAACTTTGTTCAAATTCGAACCTTCTTCCCCTAGTAATAAGTTCCGAAGTATTGCTAGTGTTTGCTTATGGTAGGACCTCGTGCAGGGTCCACCTGGATAGCTACCACCGTTTTACCCGTTAACCTGCCGCTAAATAGCAGTGTTTGCACTGCTGTGTTTCGGTTTGGGGATAAGATAGCCGGTGTAATTACTGGCATAGATAGAGGCAATCCATCTAAGTCCTCAGGGTAGGCAGCGCATAGGCGATTTTTTGATCACTATGTCCATGGGCCTCAGTTCCTGCTTTCCATTAGGTGGCTGAAAGCTCAGTTGTCTACCTTCGGCACATAAAAAAAGCGTATACATATTTATAGACGTGACTCTACCAGTATAATCACAACTTACCTAGTTCCGTTGGTATGCTGACATCCATCTGGAATGGATAATAGACCACCTGCTGGTTTATGTGGCTGCCGAAACGGAGGAAGTCTTCGATTGATTTTGTAACTGAAAAAAAAAAGAAATAAATGACGGGTCCACGGAAAAAACATGTCTAGTCAATTCAAATTACAGAAGGCAAAACCACCTTACTCTTAACAGAACTAGGTGTGAATTTGCCCTGATTATTTAGGCACTGGACATGTTTTTTCCGTGGACCCTTCAAATGTATTATGGAACAGTCATAATTATCTTATAATCAAGCAATAGGCTTATGATGGTACCGTGTTTAATTCTTTGTCGTTGTACCCGACAGGTTCTAACAAGTATAATATACTTATACTTATATTATAAGTGCAAAAGTGACGAGTAGCAAGACTAACGGTTAACGCGTGACTATGGTAAGCCTTCAGGATTTCGTATTGTGTAGATCAATTTAATCGCTTAGCGTCTCATATGTAAGAAATTCATAACGGAATTAGATTTAACTATCATTTAACCTCGTAAAACCCAATGTGAATTATAATGCACACCTCGTTTCAATGGAATTTGAACCTTTTGTAAAATCGATAAAGTAGCATTTCATTTGTTTTAGGCATTGATTTCGATTACAAACGAAATTTGGTGGGTACTATACATTACACAGCAAGCTTCAAAATAAATAAATACTACTTTATACTAATATTTGGTGGGCTTTATGATGATAAAATTGATAATATAACGAAAAGTTTAAACACATTCCATTGAATTTGTGTCTGGATCTAGCCAAGGCATTTGACACAGTAAAATTGACTGTCCATCGTTTTCTTAGCAGATTCGAATAAAAAGAACTTGACTTGTTAGATATTACTGTACCAAATCAGTGCTGTACTACTTGATAATCATGTAACAAGTTGCAGATAAATGTTTTTTTGGTGAAATATCAAATGTAAATAATTATCTGGGTCCCACAAGGTATCGTTTTTGGTCTTGTAGAAACTGGTAATGCGTATGAAAGATTTAAGTATTACGCAGCGGCTGATGTCTAAAATACATTCTCAAGGAGCTTGGGAAGTAGTGCTACATATTATATGGTTTATATCATCATCATCATCATCAGCCTATGATGGTCCACTGCTGGACGTAGGCCTCTCCTATTAACTATGCGTATAGACGAATTAGGAGGTAAATGCCCATAATTGCCACGCTGGGCAAGCGGATTGACGATCGCAATGTGTCCATTATGATGACGCTGCTGCCCATCAACAATATTTTATTAAATAATGGTAAGTGACACTTCAATCCCTTAGTCGCCTCTTACGACACCCGCAGGAGGAGTTGGGGTTTATAATATAATTATCTGTAAAAAATAAGTGAGAGTGAGACAGACTTACTTTCCTCTCCGTTCCAGGAGTCGAAACGAGACTGATTGACGTGCGCGGCGTACACCGTTTTGTCATGGATTTTGATCACGATGTCAATGTGGACCTGAATAACTCACAAGAAATTAAAATATAATAGAATAGAATAAATTATAAAATAGAATAGAATTATAAAGACATGCGGTCAATGAATACGAGGAGAAGTCAGGTGGAAATTTTAGGTTTAAAGATCTTTATTTTCTCAAAAGAAAAGGTGTCATTTGTATCGAAACACATACATCCTCGCACATCTCTGGTGGAAATGCAGCGTAAGAATTGGACCACATACCTTCTCTGGTTGCGTGGCAGGCACTTTGAAAGATCGCAACACTTCCACCAGTTTCTCTATCTTCAGCTCCTTCTCATTAATTGTGTGGATTTTCTTGAACATATTCGTTGTAACTCCTTCTGCTATTAAGTATACCTGCAGAAGTTTTTGTTTGAGGAATAGGGGTCGGAACTATGGGTGCAAAACTTTAACAAAACTTCTCAAGTGGACTTGACATAGCAAATACATCCATAAAATATAGTATCTACACATATGGTATAAAATTGGATAAAGATTTTTCAATAATATTCGTATTTTCTTGGCTAAAGTGTTCCCATAATGTCAATTTTAAAGTTTTGTTAATGTTTTTCACCCATAGTTCCGACCCCTAATGAGGAATTATTTTTCTCATTTCGATAGCAGCGGAAATTCTTTCTCGTTCGGCTTTCAACGGGAACGTGCAAATTCATATTGCTGTCTCAATCAACTTCAGTATTCATTGCTCTGAAGCTAGTTGAGACAGAAATAGGTATAAATTCGGACATTTCCGGGAAAATACGAAGGAAGACTTGGATAAAGCCGATAAGGAAATTGGGACTTGTCCTTATTTAGGAGTTGAAATTGTGGACCACAGTAAAGTTGCAGTATTAGACCATAGTTGGGTAGTTTTACGGTAGTTGCACTTTGCCCCACATGATCTAAAATATGTTTTTTTTTGCAATCTATCCGTCTTAGTACCTGACTAAGGGACAACGTAATAATAAATAAGAATAAAACTGGCCAAGAGCATGTCGGGCCATGCTTAGTGTAGGGTTCCGTAGTTATTCAAAAACGGATGTTTATGTTCGATATAGTTTTATTTTAAAGTACTTTATAAGCCCACTATTCATGATTGTTTTCATATTTTTTGGACCTACGGATCAAAAATGAAAGGGGGGGACACAATTTTTTTTCTTCTGGAATATTGACTTTAGAAAAAAACTTTCTTTTAAGACCCTTTTTTTAAGACACCTATTCAATGATACCCCACACTATAGGATTAGAGAAAATAAAAAGAAATCATCCCCACTTCACCAGTAAATTTTTTTTTCTAGTTTTTATTATACCATTTTGTTGGCATGATTAATATGTATACTTGTAACAAATTGCAGATTTCTAGTATTAACGGCCACTGAGCTATGCTGCGGACAGACGGGCATGGCGAAACTATAAGGGTTCCGTTTTTGCCATTTTGGCTACGGAACCCTAAAAATGGGATACTTACCGCGATGTGGTGTGGCCGTCGACCACCCGTTGACAGTTTGACAGCGGCAAACGCTGGTAGCGCGTTAGTAGAATCACCCACACTCAGGAACTGTCAAATTCAAAGCAAAAGTATTATTTTTTCAAGAAGGCCCAGCAACGAGCGCTTTCGAATAGTTAAATTAAATAGCAAAAAAAAACTACTTCCGGTTCTAACCCTACACCAATGTTCCGAGAAGAATTTGGCAAGAAACTCAGCGGGCTTTATTTTTCAAATAAATACATCTTACACATAACATATAAAATAATATTAAAAAAACGAAATATAAAATTGATTTTAAATAAATGCAGATAATTATATATTATGTACGGTCCATTCATCCTTAGTTGTCTTATCTAGTAAACAATTTTCTAACATTTTCTGTAGTAAGCTGCTGTTTCCTTGATTAAAAATTCAGCAATTTACTAATCACTACGGACGGACTGCACAAATATACGGACTGAGGTATTTTGGTATAGGCAAATATGGCAGTTTACAACAGAAAACGTGTACTTTTAGGTAAGAAAGTTGTTTACTAGATAGTAAAGTAAAAAAAGTAAAAGTAAAAATTATTTATTTGAAATGAAAAACCTTAAACTAATACATAAATATCCTGCGGCCCCACACTAGGCAATGCCTGTCACGTGGCGACCCGATTCGGTTTTAAAGGAAGTGATTTACAGTTTTGTTTTACTTCGATTACCTACAGCCGTTGCTAAGATTCACTTTACAAAAATTATGATACTAAAGATTTATTGAAAGAGCGAGACTAATTAGACTAATACTTATATCTATTGAGTAAACAATATCTATCTGTATGTTTGTGTGTTGGGAAGTGTACATGTGAGTGGGAACGTGTGTGAGTGGGTGCGTGTGTGTGTGTGTGTGAGAGAGAGATAATGTTGTAGGTGAGTGGGTGAGAGGCCGTTTTTGAGATCGTAGATGTATGTAATTATCATGTTAAGTTAAGACCTTTAGGAGCTTCTCGGTTTGGCTGTAGCCAAGTCCTTTCAACCAGTTCCGAATCTTGATTTTTTCTTCACGAGGAGAATTACTAGCAATGTGACATGCTTTTTCTACTGAATTGTAAATATACGGATGCAGAGACCTAGGGAATCGCCTTGCAAATACAGTATTTACGCTAGGAATAGGTATTTTAAAAATACGTTTACTAATAAGAACAGGATATTCTTTAGATTTTAAAGTGTTAAGGTGTATATCCATTGTAACTCGCAGAATCATCAATTGTCTAACACTGAGGACGTCAGCAAGTTGAAAAAGGGCAACTGTGGAGAACCACCGGGGCTTCCCAAGCATAACTTTAAGTACAAACCTCTGGGCTCTTTCAAGAGGTAGAAGTGCAGAGCTAGTGGAACCCCCCCAGATGCCAATACAGTACGACAGGATAGATTCAGACATCGAAACATATACAAGTTTTAGTAACTCCATTGACGCAGATTTTCTTAGTAACTTCATAATGAATACTACCTTTCTCACTCTGGCCGACACTGCCTCGATGTGTTTCTTAAAGTTTAGATTTTCATCCAGTGTAATGCCCAAATACTTAATAGATTTACAACTCTTCACTACATCGCAGACTCCACGTGAATTAATAATTGAATGTGGTGAACTGTCATAAAAGAGCTTGAGATCAGGACGTGAGCGGGGGGCAGAGGAACCAGTTTTGTAAAAACACAAATAATTTGTTTTTGAGATATTGAGCGAAAGCAGGTTGTCAGCAAGCCATTTGGCGATCACCGACAGACCCGTTTCCGCAGCTGCAAAACAACGCTCCCAGGAAACATCGTGAAATAGCAGAGCAGTGTCGTCTGCATAGCAGATGATCTCAGCCTGTCTAACAGATAAAGAGATCATGTCGTTAAGGTAAATCAGAAACAGGGTAGGACCGAGAATACTTCCCTGCGGTACACCGAAGGATATCGGGACTGATTTACTGACCAAGCCACTGAATTTGACACACTGCTTCCGGTTCGTGAGATAACTATTGAACCAACTCCAAGCGATACCACGAATTCCCAACAGTTCAAGTTTCCTCAGCAATATCGGGATTGAGACGGTGTTAAACGCCTTGGCCAGGTCCAAGAAGACTCCCACACAAGATTCACCTTTGTCAAGGTAAGACGAGACAAGATTTACCAGCGAGGTGGCAGCCTGTTCAGTAGACTTGCCTTTCCGAAAACCAAATTGTCTTTGGGAAAGCAGGTGTGCCGCCTCAAGGAAATTAATCAATTGTTTATTAACAATCTTTTCTAGCATTTTCGATATATTACATATCGATAAATTACATAGGAGAGAAATAGGACGATAATTCCCTGGATAGCTCTTGTCACCTCCTTTGTGAATTGGGACCAAGGCAGCAACCTTCCATCCTTCTGGAAAACAGCCTGAAGAAATGCTCAGGTTAAAAATATAAACAAGCGGCTTGACGATATATGCTTTTAGATTCTTTAGGATACTCGTGTTTATATCGTCGATACCGGACGCGCAATTGCATTTCAAGGACATTATTAATTCCTCTACTTCACTAACATCAGTAGGATTTAAAAACATAGACTTAAAGGAGGAATTAGTTACAGTAACTTCAGATGCAAGGTTTGCCTCGGTAGTGTTTTTTTCGAGGAGTATGTTAGTTGCCAGGTTTTTACCCACTGATGAGAAAAAATCATTGGAGTAATTGAGGGAATCAGAAATATTAGGTTTAATAGACGCTAATTCATGGGGTGTATGCCTATCCCGCTTGAGGTGAGTTATGTCTCTGATAGTATTCCAAAGCGTCCTTGGGTTATCTTTGTTATCTAAAAGTTGCTTCCGATCATAGTCATGCTTGGTATTTCGCAAAATATTTATATAAAAGTTCCGGTATCTGGTATAAGTTACTTTCGCTATTTCATTTAGTGGATTTTTCTTGTAATTAAGGTGCAGTTTATCCTTGACTCTAGCACATTTAATCAAACCTGGAGTCATCCAAGGTTTTAAAATAAGTTTTGAATTACTTACAAATTTACGAGATGTATATTTTGATACTAATTTAGTCAATATAGAGGAGAATGTATCGGCGGCTTCAGAAGCTGAGGTCCTACTAGTGACTGCCTGCCAGTTCTCGTATTCAAGTTCCGCACACATAGCTTTAAAATCATGCTTGATAACAAATCTGGATGGTTTGGCGGGCTTAGCTTTGTTAGGAGTCGTAAGGCCGATCATAACTAAGTCGTGGTCAGTAATATCAGAGACACAAACTGCCGACGCAAAATCTTTCACCGACCTCACAAAGAAATGATCAAGGCAGGTGTTATTTCTCGTAGGTTTATCAATAGCCGGTATAAAGCCTAAACCAGCCAACATATCGATACCTTTAGGCTCAAAGGGCGTAAACGCCAAATTGCCACTTTACAGGAGAAGCAAAAAAACAAAAGTATTTTAGAAAAAAAATCATAACTTCTTTGTTTTTTGGTAGAATAACTTAAATTTTGGCCAGCGTACTTGAATTTTTAAGATAAACATTTTGAATATCAATCATTTAGGATAAATGAATAAATAACGGAAAAGGGTGTGTTATACTCCCTTAACTTTTTGAAATAATGGCGTTTACGCTCTTAAACTTCACATAATATGCAAAAAATGTAGGGAGTATTGGTTACTAAACGTTTGAGTTTTGGTCTAAATGGGGCGTATATCACAATTACTATAGTTATAATCGGTCTTATAAACTCATTCATAACATAGGCAATGCTCTGAATGGGTGTACGAGTATAATACACCGTGGGATTAAAAAAATACTTACAATCAATTAAAAGGTTGCTGCTTTTATTTAATAAAATGCCTAAAATGATAATGCTGTTGCTGATTATATTTTTCTTTTATGTCTAGGGATAAAAATAATGTAAATGACGTTATTGGACAATGAAGCTACTACCAAAACCCAGATTAAAATGCGTTATGAAAGGAGTAAAACAAACAACAATTCATCATAAATTTAAGAGTCAAACTCTTGTAACTGATGAATGTAACTGCCTCCATCTAACTCTGTCTAAAGCCACCTCCTTGACTTCCTTGTACGGCACAACGTCTACTTTCTCTTTTATTTGTTTCATGTACCTTCGTCTAGGTCTCCCTCTTCTTCGCTTTCCTTCAATCCTTCCTTCTATTATGTTTTTTATCAAAGCGTCATGTCGTATAAGGTGACCAAACATTTTCCCTCTCCTATTTTCTATTATCTTTAGCAAACTCCTTTTTTCATTCACTCTTTTAAGCACTTCTTCATTTGTGATTTTTTCTGACCAACTAATCTTCTCCATTCTTCTCCAACTCCACATTTCAAAGGCTTCCAGTATCTCTCTGTCCTTTTTCGTCATGGTCCACGCCTGACACCCATATAATGCTATACTCCAGATGAAAGCTTTGATGAGCTTCTTACAAACTACAGTTAATTAATAATGACAACATCTTTATTATACTTTTTGTTAGCGCCTCCTTGGGCGCAACCTCTGCGTTGTCGAAGATGTGTTTGAAATAATATATCTAGTTTTAAATTTGACAATTGAATTTTGTTTTTTCCGATATTTGATTGACTTATTTATGTGTCTAATTTTTTCATTAGAAAATTATAATATAAACTGTTGGAAATGTATTCTATTTTATTAAATAATCAAGCTATAACAAGATGGTGACCCCTGGTCATTGAATTCGCACACATTGTGAAGAGTTCGAATAAAAGTACGGTTCCCATAGAAGAAATATCCCATGGAGAAAACCTACAAATGTTGTGAGTTTAAGTCGGTGAGAGCTAGAATTTAGTGATTGCTGATACCCACTAACAATTTAACGTAAGTACCTATCTATCGGGATCTGCGGGATTATTACTGAAGTAAGTAAATTTGCTTTAATGCTTAGGCAAGTATAATTTACTATCTCGCATCTTCATTATGGAAGAACTGAAACGTCAGCGAGGAACAGTTCGGAGATGTTTAACTCTGTTCAAAAAATTCCTCACGTCTCTGTTGGAGGAAAAGAATCCAACTCAAGTTTTAATTAGTGAATGTTCTCTTAGGCTTTCTAAAATTCAAGAGGCATTCAATGTTTTCGATGAGATTCAAACTAAGATTGAATTGCAAGATGATTCTCAATGTGAATTAGACGCAAGAGAGACTACTGAAAACGAGTTCTATAGTGCAATTGCTCAAGCCCAGGAATTCATAGCCGCCTTTAAAGATAAATGTCATCAAGGGGACGAATTCTTTAGCCAAAGCAGTCGCCAGCGCGTAGGGGTGAAGAATGTTAAGCTCCCGCAGTTGAGACTTCCTCCCTTTGATGGTAAGACAGATAAATGGTTAGAATTTCGGGATCTATACTTGTCTTTAATCCATAATAATGAAAGCATTGAGGATATATGCAAGTTTCATTATCTCAAGGCTTCTCTTGAAGGCGATGCTAGTATTGTGATTAATTCTGTTTCAGTCTCAGCCGGAAATTATTCAATTGCTTGGTCGCTACTGCGTGAGCGATATGATAATAAACGTTTGTTAATAAATCAGCATTTAAAGGGTTTGTTTAACATAGAGCCCTTGTTGAGAGAGAGCGACAAAGGGTTACGTCAATTGATTGACAATTTGTCAAAACATTTACAGTCGCTAAAGTCTCTTGGAGAAAAGACTGATAAGTGGGATACCTTGGTTATTTATATGGCCTCCTCTAAACTTGACAGTACTACAGCGAAGAAATGGGAAGAGTTTCGGAGCGATTTGACTTCGCCGTCATTGCATGAATTTTATAAATTTCTTCGAAACAGGGCTGACGTTTTAGAAACTGTATCTAGTTCGAGGAACGATAAACGTCAAATTCAGGTAGAGTCGAATATTTCGAGCAAGACTGACAAACGTCAGAACCCCACTCGAACTAGATCCTTTGTTGCGTCAGACCTGCCATCGAAACCCTCCCCAAGTGTAATGTCACTGTCATGTCAATGTGTTTTTTGTAAACAGGAGCATAGGCTAATTGATTGTCCCAAATTTAATTCGTTATCTGTAGATGAGCGCTATCTACAGGTATGCCAGTGGCGATTATGTAAAAATTGTTTACGCCCTGGTCATACAGCGTACCAGTGCCGCGCCAACAATGGATGTAAGATTTGCAAGAAAAAACACAGTACACTATTACATAAGGATTTAACTAATCAGCAACAGGGTGAAGAGGAAGCAGCTGCTGGACCTGGGAGTCAACTATCCCAGCCTCACACGCCAGCTCCTACAATTAATATATATCTTTGGCTAGAGGTCAGTTGACCTCAACGTCTACAATTATCTATCCGCTGCGTACGAGTTTAGGTACTTAAAGATATTGGACATAGTACTTGAAACCCTATAAACAATAAACAAAAATCGTTAATTCGATTTCGTGATCATCACACCATTTTGACAGTCTCCATAACCTTTCCTTCACTGTCAGCACTCTATGTATACAATTAGTTAACAGTAAAAAAAAAAGTAAACATATATAAAAAAAAAAAAAAAAAAAAAAATGATTTATTGCCAAAAAAATAAAACTTAGGAATAAAGATGATGAACAAATTTTTAAATAAATTATATAAAGAAGAAAAAAAAAATGCACTTGTCCTTCTAAGTCCTTGTAGGTAGGTACATATTTGATCATAACAAAAACCAAAACTTTTTAAAAAAGTAACATTTACCAAATAAACACATAATATTAAATGTCAGGACTTAGTAGGGGTAGACAATTACTAATGTAAAAAAAAACAGAATAAAAAAATAAAAGTACAAACTAAATACTTATTAACTAGCTTACTTATATTATTCCCTTGTTTAGGCAATGGGTCCCAGTCTCAGCTTGTGCTAAATAGATACCTATTCAGCGCTGATTTTCAGACTGAGCCCGAGGGTAGGTCGGCGTGTTGCTAACAGCTGTTTGCATGAATTGCTCTAAACAACTAATACATGTCCCATAAAGATGAGTGTGCAAGTGTGTAAAAATATATAAAAAATAAACAATGTCTGATTGTGTGTGTGTGTGTGTGTGTGTGTGGTATGCATGTACCTTGGTATGCATGTATAGTATAAATGTGTCCATTTATATATATATTTATAGGTAATACTGTTCATAACTAAAATTATTTTATTATTTATTACGAATAAATAAGTTGGTATTTTTAGGTTCTACTGTTTGGGGTGGTTCCCTTTCTGCAATTCGAGAAAGTATGACTTCGCCAGTTTTTTAAATTTAAGTAAATGCATAGGAGTTCTTAGTGGAGGCGGCAAGTCATTCCAAATTTTTGCTGCTGCGTATTTGAAACCCCCCCTGTAGAATTTAGTTTTGTGCCTTGGTATCAGCAATGAGTTTTGCCGAGAACCTCTTAATATATTTTTATGTGCGTCTTGTGCCCACTTTAGCTTTTCATATAGGTATGAAGGTTTATGAAATTCTATTACTTTACGTAGGGTAAACGCCAGATGCAGGTCTCTTCTGCTAGACATATTGAGTAAGCCTTTGTTGTTTATGTACGGTGAGATGTGCGCTCGCTTCGGTATTTTATAACAAAAACGAGTACATGCATTTTGCACGCGTTGTATCGCCTTCTTTGTTTTCGCAAGTAACCTTGGCCCATAAACTATATCAGTGTAGTTAAAAGGTGATAGTACTAGCGCCTCCACTAGAATTTCCCTAACTTTTATAGATAGATACTTCCTAAAACTATATAGGGTTTTAAGCCGGTAAAAAGCATTACGTATTTTGGTGTTGATGTGATTTTCATATCTTAACTCACCATCCATGACCAGCCCCAAGTTTTTAGCGTGAGGCACTTGCGGAACTGGCTCCATCCCTATATACACTTCTGGTTTTTGTCTCATAATATTTTGCCTTTGCCATTTACTTCCCATTACCATAAATTGCGATTTGGAAGGGTTCAGAACAAGATTATTATTATAAGACCACTCCGCTATCATGTTTAGGTCGCTGTTTATTTTGATTAGGGCTGAGGTCAAATCTTGTGATTTGAACGAGTGATAAATCTGCGTGTCGTCTGCATATAAATGAACCTCACAATATTTCAATCCAACTATTAAATCTGCCGTGTACATAATAAACAGCAACGGACTTAAAACAGAACCCTGCGGCGTGCCTCGCTCTATTTGCCTAACTTGCGACTTGGCTAGTTCTCCCTGCTCCACCTGCAGTTCTACGTACTGCTGCCTACCCGTAAGAAACGACTGAAACCATTTGCGTGTCGGTGGTGCTATTCCATAGTATGACATTTTCGACAGGAGCAGAGACGTATTAATACAATCAAACGCACGAGAGAAGTCTAGGAGAACAAGAATCGACCCTCTACCCTCGTCTGCGGCCGCAATTATGTCATCTGTCACTTTCGCCAGAGCTGTAGCTGTACCGTGCATGGCGCGGAACCCAGACTGCATTTGTGGTAGGAGCTCATTGTCATCCAAATACTTTCTGAGTTGTTCACAGACCACCTTTTCTATAATTTTCGAAACGACTGGTAGAATGCTGACCGGTCGCAGGTCCTTATATTCATCAACCTTGCTCGCCTTAGGTATAGGTTTGATTTTAGCTATTTTCCAGTCCTCTGGAAAAATTCCCGACTCAATTGACGCGTTTATGAGGTGTGTTATTATCGGGAGCGTGACGCTTAAAGTCATACGTATCATGTCCATGGATATATTATCCTGTCCACTTGCCTTTGTTTCTACCGACTGTATAATTTTAAGGACTTCATTTTCCGTGGTCTTTTGTATATCGAAAACTTTGCTATTTATTCTATTATTTTCGAAAAACGTCTGCGTTTCCTGATCTGTAGTTCCGTTTCCTGGTATTTCCAAAAAATAGTCGTTGAGTTCATTAGGATTACATAAATGACTAGGTATCTGAGGATTATCTTTATTACCCATTATTGAGCAGCTTTTGATATGGGTCCACATATGTTTTGGGTAGTTTTTATTGTTATTGACAAAGTAGGTAAAGTAGGCTGCTTTCTCACGCTCCAAAGCTCCATTGGTATAGTTCCGTAAACTTTTGTAGTAGTCTTTATGTACATTAGACCCAGTTTTGCAAGCCTTTGCTAGCGCGCTATCTCGCAGATTCATCATTAGTTTGATATTGTCCGTTACCCATGGATACGAGTTATTATTTATGCGACACCGCCTGACTGGAGCATGTGTGTCAAACAACGTTGCAAGCAGCCGGTTAAATAACTTGACTTTATCGTCCATGCTAGCCAGCTTAGTGACGTCTGGCCATGGCAATGCTCTAAGTTGTGAGTCAAAAAGGTCTTTATTAATTTTGTTTAGACTTCGTTTATAAATATACTGTGGCGACTGTTTCGGTTTCTTAAATTTAAGTTCCACGAATACCATGGCATGATCGCTAATGTTGTGATTGTGATGTACGGATACAGCTTGGCATACGTTAGGGATATCTGTAATAAATAAATCTATTAAGGACACGGTTTTATCCGTTACTCTAGTCGGCTCTGAAACTAATTGTTGTAAGTTTCTTTGTGACACAAATGTTAAAAGCTTTTTAGTATCTTGTTTGTCTTGTAACATAAGGTTCACATTAAAATCTGAGAGAATAAAGATACCGTTACATGACGCGAACATGTCCAGTGACTCGCTAAGCGCGTCAATTGCGGTATCTACCGAGACGGACTCCGGTCTGTACGCGGTGCCAATAGCAAATCTCCCTACCCCGCTTATTCTTAATTCTAGCCACATTTGCTCTAAACGCGATGAGGGGTGATCTATTACCCTTATTCTAAGACCTTTACGTATATAAAAACCCACTCCTCCCCCTTTTTGACCATTTGAGCGCGTATTACTTTTTAAAACATAATTAGGTATCGTAGGTATATACTGTTCCTCCCCCGGGCGTAACCAAGTTTCATTCAAGGCCATTATATCCGGTTTGTATCGGTCTATCAATACTACTAATTCATCACGACCTGTATTTAGTGAGCGCACATTTAATAAGGCCAAGCTAAAATTATGTGATTTACTTTTTTTCATTTTTCGTGATAATTAAACCTATCTATTATGATATTATGAAGCTGGTCCATCTTCGCGATGCACATATTCGTTAAAATGCAACTATTTACAGGTATGTGAATAGGTGTAAATAAATAAATATATTGCTCAAATAAACTCATAGCTTTTGTATAATTAATATAATTATAATATATTTGTGTATATAGTAGATTGAGATAATTTCTAAATAAAAACATTTTTATGTATAAACATCTAAACAATTTCGCGCGTAGTGTACTTATTACCGTTACCATGCACACATATATTAGGTAAACAGATTTAATAGTTAATGCACACAATTTAAATATGAAAAAACTGATAACAATATCACTTAGTAGGTATATTTTAAAACAACCCAATGAGTAACCTATCAAATTATCCTGTTGCTTCCACAAAATACACCTAAACTTATATTTAGATTGATTAACACCACAATTCAAGTAAATACTATAATTAAGATATATATCTATAACTAAACATGGCCATAGCCTTAGAGGGACGCTTAGACTCTTTACTGAAAAACCGGCTGAATATCATTTTCGCTCCTGATACGAAATATCCTGTTTTCCTTGCCTTCTTGTTTTTTTGTATATATGGCTCCCTCTCTAGTCCATACGAATCTCCAACCTGCGACCTTGGCCGCCTGCCTCGTTTGCCAAAAAAGTTTCCGGTTGCTCTTGGTTAGCCTTTCATTAATATAAAAACTTCTCGGGTTATGTTCCCCTAGGCCCATGCCACTTGTGTCTAGACTACGACGAACGCGTGCACTCTGTATTAATTTGTCCCTTATTGATCTTCTTGCTAGTCGTAATACTAGAGGGCGGGGATCTGATCCATTGTTTTTATTTCCTACCTTCGTCCTTGGTGGTCCAACCCGCTCGACACTGATTATTTCCCGCTCGTCCAAAGTTACGCCTATTTTGGACGCCACGGTTTGTATGATATGTAGTGGTGATTCTCCCGGCTGTTCAGGGACCCCCGTAATTTCTAGGTCATTCAATAATAATGCCTGATCCCTGTCATTAAGGTCCGACTGGATTTGGTCTATTAAAATTTTCAGGCCCGCGGTGTCAGACTCATCTTTGGATTTATTTTTTTCAGCTAATAATTGAGCGCTAATACGTGAGTTCTCGATTTCTAACACTTTTAACTTACTATGTACTACTTCGAGTTCCGATCGCGCGTCTTTAATCTGGCTGCTTAGCAGGTCTGTGGTTGCCGTGAAATCCTTCTCTAACCGGTTAATAGTAGCATTAAACTCTTTTTTTATTTCTCGAAAAATTTCTTCTTTCGTCGAATTTAATTTCGCGTCTATGGCCCTAATATCATTTTTTACGCCGGCCAATTTCGCATCTAGTAATTTAGATAACGCATCTAAAGTTAGCTCCGAGTTAACTTTTTTCCGGGTGCATGTGTTGGTTTGGTCAATTCTGCTGTAATCGGCCTCGTTTTCAGACCTCGCCTGCTCGTCACAAACCGACATATTTGCTTCGGAGTCCACGTCCAAGTCGGCGCCCTCACTTTGTGGCTCGCGTTCGTAGTATTTTCGAACTGGTGTGTCGTCTCCTCTTCGTCTCTGAGAAACATTGTTACACGACTGGCATCGCCAAGCTTTGTTATCTTCTTGGACTATCCTCATAAAGAGTTCTTTCGGTATCCCAAGACATGCGTAATGATAGCTTCCTTGACATCCTGGACAAGTCAGTAGCTCATTTTTGTTAACTATCTGTGGACATGCCAAGCAATTCATTGTCCGGTTCTCACCTATATTCTGTCCTTTAAGGTCTATTTTCCTTATGCGCTTGCGTCGATAAAAACCGGTCGTCCTTGGCCGCACGCAGATACCAGCAATGGCCGTTTAAAATTATTGTCATACACTAAATTTCACACACTAATTATCCGTAAACCCGTGGATGGATTAGCAATTTACGTACGCATTCACTTTCCTGGTTCTTTAGGCAAACTTTTGGTACATATATTACACTTTGTCCGTTGGTATTTATTACTATTTATGAATTTACAATAAGAGAGCAACCTCGTTACGTGTTATCTCCGCGCTGCTCGCGACCGACCTCCTGTCTGTCTTATAATTATTATACAAAAAAATAGGTAAGTCTAATGCAAACATATCAACAAACCTTAGAAACAAACGACGACGCGACGGGCAGCTAACATCACTCTCATCAGCTCACATCTTTTCGTCGCATGAATACTATCTCGCTTGCAC
>JALPQI010008643.1:0-57408 GCA_025490895.1 Thaumatotibia leucotreta
ACAATACCTACTTAATAATATTGTCCCGTTTATACGTTTTGCTGAAGTATTTAAACATGTACCTATGTACATGTTTAAATATTTCAGTAGGTACCTATCACAAAAGGGCATTTGTCCGAGCGTTTCAACCGCCGTGACTTCGGTGGCAGCCTTATCACACGAATCCCGTGAGAGATGCAAGAACTTTTGAATATATCGGTAGACATAGTTGACGACTACCAAAATATCCAAAAAAATGTCTGAGATACCTACCTACGCAAATCGGGTAATAATGTTGCCACCGAAGTCAACCGAAATGACTTGAAGACATTGAATTAAAAAAAAGGCTTTTAGCTCCATAGCCAAAGCTATATCGATCAATACATCTCTATAGCTTTAAACTCTGGTTTCGTTAGGTAACCTACAATACCTAGCTAGGCGTGTTTAAATAATTCGTTCCATTTTCTCTTGCATTGGCAATAATTAAGTTGGCTTCCAAAAGTTAGTTAAAGACTCGGAAACCGACAATTGCTCTGTCTGTCGCTTTGGTGCCTGGTTTAATAGCGCTGTTCACAAAATTGTACGAGTATTGAGTATACTTACGTCAAAAATGATAACATTTCCAGCAATAAGTACCTTTACCTTTCTACCTCTTATTATTTTTTCACCGACAAAATGTAATAACGTTACATACATAAATACTACTTCAATGTAGACTGCTCCTTATTATAGTTTTTAATGTTATTATGCTACTGTTTAGAGTAGGAATCCTAGATAAATTCAAATTCCTATGAAAAATACATATGGCTGGTAGGAGTGACACAGAGTTTTATAAAGAACATGTTACACTACTAATTACTCACAGAGCAGAAATCATAAACAGTTTGTACAATACATATGCAATTATATTATAATATTTATAATGCATCTCTAAGAATAGGTAATTCATATTTTAACCAGAATATAATAGTCTCAATTCGATCCTACAGTTAAAACTTATACGTATACTAGAGGTACAGTTGATGTAAAAAAACATGTAGTTATTAGGGGACCTAACGTTACTTCACATTTAACCAATATAAAAAATCATGTTTGTGTTTATGAACTCGACAGTACAAATGTGTAAGCTCTTTCTAAAGTCAGTGTTTCGCGATAAGTGCCGTTTTGTAGAAATGCATGCTCGAAGAGGCAGCGTATCTCACTGATCTCTGGCCGCCAGCCAAGGACGTGGCCCGCGGCCAGCAATCCTAGACCAGATTCCGGGTCTCTTTACACTACTGGCTTCTGTCATTTTACAAAACTTCGATTGGTATATAAGCGCGCAGTGGGATGTGATGCATTCCGATAGTATCGCGAAATTAAAGTGACTATGAACGAAACTGAAATTTAATTTCGTATTACATTACGCTGTAAAATCTTCTACTGCATATGAACACGTCAGGAATTTGGTAAGTCATTTGCTTTTCACTTTCTCTTTAATCCAAAAACCTGGCGATTAATAATGAAAAACAAGATTCAATCCGAGTTTTATAAAACACATGTTCACAAAGTAAAGTTAGTGAAAATAAAGTAAAGAGACATGAAAATCAAGTAAAAGTCTAACGATTCCTTATGCAAATGTCCACACTGCCCTACCAAGCCCAAGAGCGCTATATCAATCAAAGTTTGTATATAGATACGGATTTTGTGACGCACTCGGTAGCAATAATCACCAGTCGAATCCATCCATTAAAATATCTAAATTATAATATTTAAAAGCTATCTCAGTATCAGACCATGTAGGCCACACAGGCCGGGTAGCGGGAAACTTGAACTTTCTTTTTCTGAAGATTTATGTAATACGACTTATAACTAGCCTGTAAATACGTCGCACAATATTAACTCAGTACTCAAAATGGATCTATTTTTAGTTAAGGGTATATTCGTGATCTACAAAGTTCGTAAATCTTAAAGATATTATACCCTTAGCTAAAAAAATAATTTTCAGTTAATAATATTTAGATCTGTATACCTAGACGTGTTGAAGTAGATACGTACCTACTCAAAACAAACTAACGTATTTTTACCATTCAAATGTATTCTACACTTGCATATAAAAATCGTTCGTTTAAAATAGTGGTTCGTATTTGTTTGTGCCACAATTCAGATTTTAAAGCGAGAAATACCAAAATTGTGTAACAGTGGAATGGATAACGGGTATTTAATTTCCTGGTGAAACAACAAAGGTTGCGTGTTTCGGATAAAAAATATATAAATGTTTTGTGCCGCTTGCCAATTCGAATCTGAATGTAAGTGCTCGTAACTGCATAGTGTAACAAACAGGATTTTATAAAGGGATAGGGTTTACGGAATACAGACACATTTAATACAACAACAAAATTATAATTCCCCTAAACCTACATTACATTGCTTACACCCCTAAACATTAAAATGTCATAATTCATACTGCATAGTCAGTCAACGTAACGTATTTGTTTTTCAGTTTATGAAAAAAATTTACGCTTTAATTTATCAACGTGGTTGATAATCTATTAAATTATCTACTCACAAACATTTTTTTAAATTTAGTAACACAATCCCATTTTGATGTAAAAAAATGCGATTTTTTATCGGAGGCGGTATCGTACGATAACATCATCAGAAGGTCGGTCATTTTCAGATTAAAGGGACTAATTCTAGTTAGCTTGTCGTTTTTTTTTTCAGTGGATTTTCATTTCTGTTTCTAATTAACGCATTTTTTAGTCGTAGTGAGATGGACTATCTCTTTTTTTTTAATATAGTTATTAAAAAGCGGAAAGTTTATCTCGCGATAATACAGGGTGCTAAGCGGCGTACAGGTGATTTTTCTGTAAATAATGCCCGTACAACAGCGAATGTTGATGGTCGTTTCGCTCGCCAAGCGACGAGAACACACGAGAGCAGGCACACAGTTTTACGACCGACATGAATCTCCTATCGACAACTCACTGCCTATTTTATTTACGCTCAGACTAATTAACGTCCGAGCTTAACTTATTACTTATACAACTCTTATTGTATCCATTATGTTTGTGAAGAGTAAGCTTCTTATTACGTTCTGAATCAGTGCGAATTAAAGGAGGTCTGTCTTTGAACGTATTATTATATTTGTATTTTAGGAAAACCGGGTTAAATTTGGAATTGATATTTTAATTCGAACAGCTTTATTTGTGATAGTTGTTGTTGTAAGAAATTGTACTGTAATGAATTGGTAGTTTATCTACAGGATGAAGAAATTAAAAACTATGAGAGATAATATCTCTTATTAAAATAGGTAGCGACATATACTCGCGGTCAAAGAAAACGGGTCAGGTGTAATTTTTATAGAAATAAGAAAATACTGCAAACGGGCTGATTTCAAGGAGAGTTTTCAAATATGTACAGGATATGTACAATCCTTTTTAACACAAGGGACCTACTATATGGTTTTTTGTCTAACCCTATGTGACTGAACAAAATTAGACATTAAAACACTCGTGTGCTATTATCAAAGTAGAAGATATTCGGTTTGTTTTCTAAAACAATATTCGCATATTAACGCTTCTCACCTTTTTCATCATGCACCAGTCACATAGGTTAAATAAATATTTATTACCTAGGTACTATTTGAGCAAGCCATGAATTAAAATGAAAACCGCCTAAAATATTGGAAAGCATCAATTATTTAGAACAAACAATCAACCCATACCAAATAAACGCGAGAATATAGGTCAACGCTATTAACTCTCCAAAATTACTGTTTATATCTATTTTTTCCTTGTAGGTAGTAGGTAGGTGGTTAACTTTATATTAAAATTGCAGTTTACATAATATATATAAAACATCAATTCATGCCGGTTGTCTTTGATTTTGTTCTACGGACAAATAAATTATGGAAGCAATTTATTTATAAAAAAAAAATTACTATATTAAGGCATATAAACTATTTTTTTTAATATCGTATTCTGGCCGTTCTTATTTTACATGGTTCCAACGCTGGCCCAATATTTGTTGGGAACTTCGCATACACCATTGAATTTATTCGCAGATGTATGCAGGTTTCCTTGCGATGTGTTGTTTCACCGTAACGTAATTGTGAATATCATATGATTTTATAAACTTAAACCGTAATTTCAAAATTATTATGATTGGTCCGTCAAAGTTAGGATTGACTATATTCTATTTGAATTTGTCAAAGATGTTGCCCCGACATAATTATGCGCGGTGTTAAGAAAAGTGCTATGGGCAGGACCCCATAGCGGCTTGATGGCACAATTAGGTATTTGGGGGCATTTTTGAGCTCGCATTAGGACATCTAACGCGAGCTCAAAATATGGTTGCAGGTCTTCTTGTTCAGACAGTACCAAGAAGGGTTGAAATCCTTAGGAAAAACACTACATAAACGAGTTGATATTATAAATGAAGCAACAGCATTTTACAGTAACCACTATAGAGAAATACCAGACCTAAGTATATTTAACCCTTACAGCACGATAATTTTGTTGCTGGATTCCATGCCAGAAATCATCTGTTTGTAGCATTTAAGCACCAAAGAAAGAAAAGAAAACACAAAAGTCAGTAAAAATTTGTTAAAATGAAATGGAAAATTTCGGAACGATTATCTCCATTTCAATTATGCTTGTAACACTGCGGTTCCCCTCGAATAGAAAGGACTTTTGGTGGAAAATATTTCACCTATTTTAGCCTCGACGCTCGTTACGGATATATTTATACACTCAATATCGCAAAGACAGACACGTTCTAAGGATCATAATTAAACATTTTGTTTTCGTTAAACTTTAACAGTGCATTATAAATATTATGATATTTAAGATGTACTGAAAGCCTTCTAGTCACTTCATAGCTTCAAGGGTTTACCATTAATCTAATTTTTTTTATTGCGTTGTTCCTAACTGTTAGGTAATTATAGCCAGTTTAAAATGGTGAAAATCACAGGCAGAACTTTCTTTCAAAATATATATTTTACAATTTAACGGAACGAATTTGCGAAAAAATAAACACAAGAATGTTATTATTTTTAGGGTTCCGTACAAAATCGAATATTGTGCGACTCTATCCGTCTATCTGTCTGTCACACCGTTAAATATTTCGAGACCACTTAAAGTAGCGATTTGAAAGGAACATTATGGTCGATGCTAACCCATTGGTTACAATGTCGTTTTTTCTACTTTTAGCAAGTCGATTAGTAATATTAGCACGAGTGTCAATAAAATGTTTCAATTACTTATGATGTTAATTTCAAATGTTTGATTCGTAATTATTAAATTCTTTGAGCGGCATACAAAGTATTCAACCACGATAATCTATTTCCATCTGTTACCCCGAATGAATGAGAGGAACATATTTAAACACATGTCATCTCCCACGTCTACCGCGGCATCCCATTTATTTCCCCTTTGCAATATATATCGTAGCATAACCTACCCATTCCTACCCCTTTTATTCTATTGTAAGCTCATCCCGCGTCTTTTCAACGTATATGTAGAAAAGTATATCTACGCTTCAACCAATTCCATGCTAACAAAATCTCAGTAGGTACCTGCTTAATAACCTTCTTTTGTAGGCGATTTATATTTGGGGTATAACTAATTAGCAAGTGCTACTACAACAACGGTTTTGAAACTCGTGGAAAACTGTTGAACGATAGGTATTCAGTATATATAAATTGCGGCTCCCGTCAGATATGGAACCAATACTAAACATTTGGTTACCAAAAAGTGCTTTCGGGTTACGATGTATGTACTGAAGTTATGAATCATTGGACAGCGAAAAGTGCGAGATGCTTAACATTGTGAATTTTTAATGTACCTAATGTGACAAGATTTAACAAAAGAGTGCGGTTCTTTGGGTGAATCAACTTTTTTGACTATTATTGCGGTTACGGTCACCTGAGTCACGTATGTCTTATGCAAAATTATGCTATAAACTATGAAAACATTTTCTGATAATTGATGAAATGCAGCGCAAAATAACATACAATAAAACAACTGACGGGTGTCAGAAATGGTTTCCTTTCTGCCGATAACTGTAGTAGATATACATATAGTGGTAAATTCAGTTACATGGCTCAAAGAGTTCCAATCAGCATTGCCACGAGCTGTCAAAGTAATGTGGATTGCGTCCCAGTTGAAATGTTATTGGGACGATGCGGGATGTGTACGAACATCAACGTGTGTTGGGGTTTGGTGAGGGTGGATAGTGGTACCTATATATCTGTTACATATTATTACACGTCATCAATATTTACCTGTGTAAGTAAAAATAAATTCTGTCCAACCAAATTACGGTGTCTATCACTAATTGGCTATGTAAAGTTTATATTATATACAAAGCCCGGACGACGGGAGCAAAAATGAACTTTTCACTAGTGCTTAATGAAATATCGACTATTCTATCGACATCCATATGAACAATTTTTTAATTTGAAATTTATAGATTATGCTTATTATGTTTCCCTAGTAGTTCCACTTCTTTTCAAGATAAATCAAAAAATAAATAAGATTTTATAAAATTAATATACCATTTTTTTTAGTCAACACATTCTGATATTTCTTGTGAATAATTTCGCCGTGAGGATGTAAAAGTAATCTTAACAAGTGCACTTTGAAATTTTGAACGATATTGAAGCTGTTTTTTAGGCTTTAATTTCGGTTTTGTAACTGTCTTATGGTACTAGGTATTATTGACATATTATTGTTTATCAATTTTAGATCGCAATGCCTCTGATTACGTACGGTTGCATAAATTACTGTTGATCAATACATTTCTAATTCATAAAATATTGGTATGGATGTCGATAGAATAGTCGATATTTAACTAAGCACTAGTGACAAATTTAATGCATTTTTGCTCCCGTCATCCGGGGTTTGATTATATATATTTCATTGCACTTATTTATTGCTGACGTACGTATTAGGCCATATACATCCATAAAACTGCACAATTGTCACCTCACTTAATAAAATATTATCTACAATTTATAGGAAATAAAAATAAAAGAGCCGTATTTTCTTGAAACTTAAGACGACGGCTATCAGGGAAGAATATTGCCTATGATAAAAAATGCGGACAGCTCGTGACCGATCTTTGTGGAACTCTCTGGGGGAGGCCTATGTCCAGCAGTGGACGTCAATTGGCTGATGATGATGATGATGATGATAAAAAAGGCAGGTACATAGCAGGTTGGTCCTAATATTTTGCTACCTTAGGTTTTAGTTTTCATAATTTCTCAGTATTTTAGTTAACCCGTGAATTTAATAGAACCTGTTTCTCATAAATGGGGCAAGCTTGCAAAGAAAAGGATATGGGTTTTCCTCCTAAATGCGTCGATACGCATAGTTAATAGGAAAAGCTTACGTGAAGCAGTGGACTGAGAGAAGCTGATGACGTGATGACGTGACGTGACTAGGCGCAGCCTGTCTCGTAAGCACCCAAAGTACCCCACTAAAATGTTGGACGTGTGTATTCCAGAGCCAAGCCATGAGGATCGTGCGCACAGTGGGCCAGGCGTTCGAAGTGTGCCACAAGATGCAGATCAACACGCCGGAGCAAGCCGCCGCCTCCACTTCCTCCGCTGCCGACGACCTCGCCTACTCGGACCGCGCCAGCGACCAACCGCCTGCTAAAGGTACACCTCCTTTGTGTAACGGCCTGGCCACGACATCGGTCTAAGGCGACCGGCTTAGCGGAAAACGTATGGTGCTCCCTCTCGTACCCATATCGGCATCCCGCTACAACTCATGGATTCGCTCGCCGCTGGTCGCCTTAGACCAATGTCGTGGCCGGGCCGTAAGGCCTGAGTGGCGAGCGTCAAGCGGCGCGTCCGACGGGCGTCCAGCGGATCGTCAAGCGTCCAAGGGATTTGGACGGCGTGCACTTAGACTACGCGCAAACTTTTTCATTTGTTTAACATGGATGCCTTTGTGGCCCCGCCGGACGCCCTGCTCGAGCGTCCTAACTAAGCGGCTTGCTAAGTTAGAAGACGTCACATAAGGGGTTATATCTTAGCACTGAGATAGAATTTAAATTTAATTGTGTTATTTTTTTACTTGTTTAGATCTATCCAGGATGCTCAGCCAAGTTGTCAACCGCTAGCGCTTAGTAGCGTGTCGTAGTTTTCCCTCTCTGTCACTCTTTCATATTAGTGCGACAAAGACAGTTAGCTGCCTTTCGCTTACGATTGACGATTAAGCGTTAGCGATTGGCAACTTGGCTAAGCACCCAGATTTCATTCCACATACGTTAGCCGCATTAGCCTTAGTCTTTTACATGCTTTGGTATTGTCTGCGTAGCGTTCGGAAGATTATTCCTCTTCTGCCCGGGGACAGCGATTTAAGGAATTAAATTATGATAGATTAATCATGATATGTAGTAATAAAAATGCTATTGCATAGTAATTACATCATTTAGATTGGTATAATGTAATTCTGCATGTAATAATCTAACTGCTATGCGAGATTAAAGTAAACCAGACGGGGGCACTGAGTGGACAATCCAATTACAGTCTTGTCAGACGACGCCGGCCGCGCCGCACGCGCCCGCTGATTGCTAATCTTCTTATCACTGTGTTCTGCTGTCGACAGCGAACGAGCCCAAAGCGAATGCCTAGCTTAATTGCCGTTGCGAAATTTATCTTTCACTCTACTGCATGCATTAATATAATAATATAACCCGAGACACATGAAAGTACCGTATCGTAATCCTGCCAGCGTTTTGAATCAATCAATACCATTGACGCTGGTATAAAAATATATAGGTTTTACTTTTGAACCTGGAACAGGAAATGGCTGAGTAATATCGACTGCAACATCAATTTCCGATAATAAACGGTGCGTCGTTAGTGCGTCGGATTGTGCCGTGCCGGGCAGTGACGCGCGACGGGAACTAACGATGCGGTACCTGAGCGCACTCTCTCGGATGAAGCCGTCTCGGCTTTATTTCACACCGGACGACCATAACCACCGACTCATTATATTGAGCGCATCGACATAAACTTACAGGTGTCTCGTGCCAACTCTCCACGTGTGCCGGATTAAATTCAATCGAAGGTCGTTAATTCTGTTCAAACACTATTTTAAAACCACCTTTTTATCCGTTGTGTACGGCGACTTTTTTATTTTCTCCAGTTTAATTTGAGCGACTTATAATTAGCTTTTATGTATCGTTTTATGATATCCGACGTAACGAGTAACAGCTGTTTCGACGAACGTCATAACTTTATGATCTATGCCTATTTTATGATTGAAGACGTTAAACTTCGTTACCGATATCTTATTTGACATTGTCTACGAGGACCTACTTAGCTACTCAGCTATTGTGCCAGAAAAGTTATTAAATAGCTAATCCAGTCATATATGCGTATGCGTAATCGTTATTTTCTTACGCAAGTTTGGAGTTGATAATAAGATATTAGCGATATTGCTTACCGGGATTATGGTCCATGATGATATCTACATATCTAGGTACAGTTGACGTTAGAAACAGGTTAATTTTAGGGCAATAGACAAAGACTAAAAATCAAGAATAAAGTATTACTGTAAAAGCACCATGAATGCCATTTTACTGGAGACAAAATCACGTACGATGTTCCAATGCGTTCCGCAAAGTAAGCTGTCTTCTGCGTTAGGTATCTTTTCGGTGGGTCCTAGACTTAAAGACGATGATGAATGACTATTGTACTAAAATACGTCTAAATCACGTACAATTAACACGGATTGTTTCGTTTATATAGTCAGTGATTCTGACGCAAATCATCCCAAATAATTATAATATTTATAATAAAAAAGCTGCTTATCGCATTAAAATATTTTAGAGTATTTTTAAAATAATTTCCAGATAAATGTACTGCTAGTCATCCATACATGACGTGAACTAGTTAGACCATATCTGTCATTCTCGTATACACCGATCGCAGAATGGCATCTTGACTAGGCCTGCAGATGTCGCTGGTGGTCGTAGAGCTGGCAGCATCCTCGTTCAAATAAAGTAAATATTGCCATACAGCGCGGAAATGCTGCCAGCATCTACGGCACCTTTCCACAGCAGGGGAATAGTTTAGACTATTTTATTTTAAGTCAAGTTTTACTTCGTTTTGGAATAATAGGGTCGAGGTTTTTAAATTAAAAGATACAAATTTATAAAAATCGACGTAATATGCTGTGTAAATTAGGTACTGGCCTCGGCAGTGATGTTGAGAGTTTGGCCATTGCGGAACCATAATATTTTCCGTCGCCGCCGTCAGCGTAAGCAACAGTAAACTTTCCGGATTTTATAGACTTAAACAATTCCTAAACTGCCTCAAGTCTTAGTACCCCAGCCATTTCGTAAAAGAAACGGTTAGATGTTATATTGTTATGTTAGGTTATATTTCTTAGTAAGGTACACAACGAATTTGAAGACCGTTACTATATCAGAGCTTATAATATTAGGAAATATGAGTAAACGCAGAATCACGATTTGAAATTAAATAACATCTGCTCGCGATTTAACTAACGGCCCAGCTCCAAATTGAAGGCCTTGCAGAAAATATCGAATATTGTATATTTGGAGTACCCGTTTATGTCACATCAATGATGCCTTTGCTATGGAGTGATAGAGACGAGTACTGGAAAATTAAGATTTTTTAAGTTCGCTTTAGTAGTCTTAAATCACATATATCTTTGACGTGCTTCCACGTAGGGTAATTTTACGTATGCTCCTTTTCAAGCAAATTTTCTTAATTTTCGACGACTTGTACCGCATGTTTTATTGATGCGAACCGGCAACCGAATAGGCATTCTAAATTGATCAAAAAAACTACATGTACATTTTGACTTGTGTAAAAATATGCTTTATATACGATGTTGCAATCACCTACTAATTCACTATTTTAATTTGTTTCCGCTACCCAAAGGTTGTTTGGAAGACATTGTTTTATAGCGATAAGACCGCCTTTTATGTGCCTCTGTTATCGATTGCTGTAATCATGTTTTCCTTTATTAAAATGTTATGCACATTACTCTATTCCTATATTCGTACGAAAAACTTTAACGTATAAATTAAATATCCACAGTACGGTGGCCAATATTTAATTTAGACCATTTTTGAATTGCTTAAGCCTCATTCCCGGTTCAAAAAGTATCTAAACATTTCCAACGAACCCAGTCCAATCCATATATGTATTACATGGGTTCCGTTTCAGCATGTTTACCGTAAGATAATCATCAACAGAAGCGGTATCGGATTGCGGTGCCTCCGAGGCCAGCGTGGCCTCCACGTCGAAGGTGGTGGTCGAAGTGGTCGCAGAAGAGAAGGAGAACAGCAGGCCGACGCATTTGGAATTGCTTCCCCCTCCTCCCAGGAAGACTGAACGCCGGACAACACCGCAGGTTCGTTTATGAATTATACTTGCTTCGTAGATTGATACCTACATCTATGCGTTGATAACGTATGTATAATCAACTTACCTGAACCTGAACTTACTATAAAAACGTGATAATAACCGTCGCTACCTTTAGCAACCTCTTATGTCCGTAAAGAATCAGAACAGCGATACGGGTTTATTTTGTGTAGGTATTTGTTACTTAGAGAGTTATGGTTTTTACTACTGCATTATTTAGGGTATTTTATATAGTCTTGGTATGCCCTGTACATAGAAGACAGGACGAATATTGTTTAAGCCTTAGTAAAGATAAAATATACTAAAGATCTAAAATAAGCGTATCCAAGCACTGCTATGAATAGGATGAGTGTTATCGCCACTGAAAATAGGATCCTACTTATAATAATCGTTCTCCCACATTGGATCCAAAGATCGTTTCAATAAATCAATGGTGTAGGTAAACTAGTGAAGTGAATTCAAAGAAATTGTTGGATAAATTCTTGATTGTTCTGGGAATCGGAAAATAAGTGAAGACCCGTTTTAAAATAATTTGAAGATAAGGTCCGATTGTAAAAAAAAAATACACAGATGAAGGCTTACATTAAAAAAAATTACGTCTCAATTTTTGTATTACGAAATGCATTCTGTATTATCGTCTTAATACCGTTGGTAGTAAAATAGGCGAAAATTCAAATCTTTGAGCTTTTAACAATATGCGCCTACATTTTTTTATACTGACAGAGGATGTTGAATTTTTGAACAGAGTATGCTATATAGTTTTTATGACTAACTATCGTAACAAAATGGAAGTGCTCGTGTTTTTTCCTTCGAGATTAGTACATACAATTTTTTTGCAATCGACCCACAAATTATTCGTAAATTTGCAATATTTTCCATGTAACCTTGCGCCTATTAGTCTTTTATTTTTATGTATTTATCATAGATATATGAAAGAGAGAGATTTGTAACGAAGCGAAATTGTAATGAGTCTCGGTGTCCCCGAGGTCGGGCCTTTGCCACGCTGTGATTGGCTAAAGCGCTGCCATATGATGCGGCACTAGAGAGGAGGCTACGTCGATAAATTATTATCCATAGATATTTGATAAGGCCGGAATATTAAGAAAAACATTAAAATCGATCTATCATTTAATAAGAAATAAATACAGACTAAAATATCGCATTAGACGATGTATCTAATCTTTATAAACATTATGTTATCCGTCGCGCCCTTGTTAGCGCGAAAATACCGGCCGTCCTAGAGCCCAACGGTCTGGCCAGGGACGACGGCAAGAGGCCTGACGGAATGACGCTGGTGCCCTGGAGCATGGGCCGGCCGCTAGTTTGGGACGCCACCTGAGTTGACACTCTGGCGCCGTCCCATGTTTCGGTCACCGGCGTTGCTGCTGGCGCCGCGGCATCATTAGCCGAAAGTCTCAAACGCCGCAAATATGCTGCTTTAGGAACCAGCTACATATTTGCGGCGTTTGGTGTGGAGACCTTGGGGCCATGGGGGCCAAGTGCACATGGACTTTTTAAAGATCTAGCGGCTCGCCTAAGAGAGACCTCAGGCGACCAGAGGGCTGGCCAGTACCTTGCACAGCATTGAAGTATAGCTATACAACGGGGGAATGCGGCCAGCCTTCTGGGTACCTTGCCCACTGACGGCGATTTAGGCCAATTTTTTTATTTATAGGTAGTTAAGTCCTTATATTGTTTGTTTTCATTTTATGTCGTTTAATAATAAATTAGAAAACTTTTTTCTTACTTTCGTGTCGGATCTGGTTTGTAAATAATAAACTACAGAATGTCAATTATAAACATATATTTGAATATGAACAAAGCAATTTATTAACGAAATTAATTATCTTAATTGTGGCTGGGAATCACATGAACAAATAATTATTTAGACGGTTGTACCCTTAATAAATATAATGTTATCAGCCGTTTCCGCGATGGTCATTGGTCACATATTTAAATAAAACAATTTCAACCTTTGACAACTGTTATTGTAAAAGGCTCAAAATAATATAATACGCGATATAATCAAAGGTCAAAATATGAAAGAAAAATTGAATATAATCAAATACATCAACAATTTATCGACCCTATTTGTCATCGGCACGGTCAGTCGTACCTCTAGTTCGCGGCCTGCTCGCAGCGGCCGTACCAAGAAATGACAGGACGGTTGTGAATATCGCTAGCAATTGGATACATTGCACGGTCACTTACCAAATTGCAACTTGCTTGCTATTCTAAGCCGTCAATGTAAAACGCACATAAAATTTTTCACTGAATAGTTCAACCAATTGGTACGCCCAAGTAAAATCATTATGACATTTATGTCAGCGGTTTGTTGTTATATATTATTTGTAAAAATACGTGGTTTTGTCAACTAATAACTAAAAAAATCAATACTTTCATGTGGTACGTGACTCAATAGTCCTTGAAATGTTTATTTACACTCCTATTTTTACAAGAAATAACGGCACAATTCGGCATTTTGCGGATATGTCCGAGCTCATCCTGCAGTCGCGGGTAAGTTGCGACTGGCTCATAGGGCGTGCATCTGTCACACTATAAAGGCCTATCGGCCATAACGCTGCGACATGTTCCATGCCACCGTTAGCTATCTATACTGATCTGTGGTATTTATATATCTTTAATGAATTATTTTGTCCGAAGTTTGAACCTGCTATTATATTAAAAGCTTCAGAGATGATCAAGAATGACAAGTTGAGACGTAATTGTAAGGATAATTTAGTCAAATTGCTATTAAAAATTCTAGGTTGCTTCTAAATAAAACATTTTTAATTTTTTTGAGTACCTAGATAACTAAATGTTTGATCATACCTTCATTTGTACATTGGCTTCAAGAGTCGGTTAACTTTTTTCTCGAACTAAAACATGGCAAAGATAAAACCTAAGTGAATTAATTTATATTTTCACGCAAATACCTTTATTGCCGAAGGTGAAATAGTTTGATACAATCGAGATAATTTTAATGAAATAGAAAATATAGTCGACTTAAGTAGGAGCTTTTCACCACTTCTTTAATAACGCGATTCATTTAATTTTCCTTGGATGGGCTGGGGTTATTCGTCCGTACAAAAAAATATAATTACTAAGACCATAGGTTCCCATAGGTAAAACCATAAGCATAACCATAGGTGTCACTATTTAAAGTTTTTAAACAGACCTGGTACTTACAGGCAACCGCTTGGAACCCTAGGACACTCAGAAACCATGTCAAAGTAACGCTATAGCCTCCTGCCGCCCAGAGGCCTATTAAAAGGTCTCCTGAAACAAAAGAAATTCCGTTATATTTCCTATATTATTGATTAAGAATTCACTGGCAAATTTTACTATCTGGGCGGCAGGAGGATAAATCAGATTGCAAAAATCTTATACTAGTTAAAGTCAAAGTCAAAATATTCTTTATTAAATTAGGCCCAGCAACGAGCGCTTTAGTACATACATTAACTAGAGATGAAGTCTCTATTTAATAGTCAGGTATTTAATAGTTAGGTACTGTTTCGACTTGGTGGTGGCCTAGGGTTCCAATTGATTGAGTGTAAATGTCGGCAAAAAGCGCAACACTAGTCGACGCGCGTAATAATATCATCGGTATGCGCGACTTGCAACGGGATCGATTCCATTCACGCCTTGAGATGTGGGCTTTTGGAATACACACACATTTTATTCTTTGAATTGACTAAGCGTATTTATATACCTAGTCTGTGAAACAAATGTCCGTGAAGGACCGTCCATTCTTCGTTCGACCAGTTTTTGAATTTGCCACCTTTTTCTACTGACAGACGTTGTTAGACAGAGTATAATGTAATTTTTTTTGCAATAGGCCTAATGATTAAACTCATTTACTTAAAGGTTGCTCGACACGGTTTTCAGGCTTAAAGCATACCTACATGCCATGACGATAACGGCTCATTGAACATTGCCCATCGATGTGTACGCTTCATCAGGCTTCACTTTTTCAGAGCATTTCTGGCTCGTAAATTTTAAAGTCTATCAAGAACTTTGCACCGTTGCTAATCTTTGGGGAATTGAAGTCCTTTATTGCACGAGTTGTAAATTTAAACGTTGCCTGAAAGGCGAATTTCGAATTTTCTCTGAAGTCATTATGCGGAGACCCCGCGTACACCAAGTTTAAAATCCCAGCACATCCCACAGTGGCTTCAAGTAACGTTCTTGAAATGTCTGCAGTAGTTTTGCTAGCATTAGTCGTGTCTTACGTTGCTTCCGGGACTTAGAATCAAAATTCAAAGGTCTACTGTAAACTCCTGCGGTTTTTTTCATCGATACTGGTAGAAGTGCCTGATTAATGTTAAGGGTTACATTTTTTTCTTTTATGCCGGAGCGATTATCTCCATAATAAAATAATGACTTCAAAGACTTTCATCTAATACCTTTATTCATTTAAAAAAAACCTATTCAACTATACCCCACACGATTTTAGTAAATTGAAAAAGTCACTCACTCTTTGAATGTAGAAGATGTACTTGAAAAAAAATTGTTTAAAGTTTTTCTATGTAGACTCATTATTTCATCTATTAATTTAAAAGTTAACTAGTTACTATTAGAATTGATTCACGAGAATGAAGATCACGCACACAATAACGTATAATGAAAAAATCATGTAGCAGTAGCACGAATTAAAACCAAATTATCATCAGTTGCTTTTACATTAAGAATTCTAAAAATAAATACCAGCGGGTTCTGTGCACTGGCAGCGTACTACGGTTATGCTCACCCCTTATTAAGCTATGTCCTTATTAATCTATCTTACTTTGGGGACACAGCGTTGATGTGCATGATGCATTTATAAATGCAAAATAGTGTATTCGCATCATAGCTAGTCCAATCTAATAAAAACAACTAGTTGCAAACCTCATTCCAAATCTTTCTGAACTGAATTAGTCTTTTTTCGCCATATTTTTCCTAATCGGAATATGTTACACCCCATGTATTTTTTTCGTAAAGCAGGTACCACTGTAAGAATACCATTAGGTTGTACGGGACAAGGCATTCCGCTAGCGCACTTCTTGGGACGCCGGTCACGCCTGCCGGCAGCCCCCGATACTAAATCGTAATTCTGCAACCACCTCGATACTCTGCGGTCTCTCTTTGTTTACATTATAATACAAAGAAAACAATTTTGTTTACCGTCAACAGTAATCACGTCCGTGCTTTCATTTTCATTCATGATGGAATTGAAAAGTTTGTACGACATGTAGCGTAATCTAAAATGTTTGCAAGAATCTAAACGAAAAGAAAACCGAAAGCTAGGCGTGGTAACGACCATTTACCTCCAGATGATTTTTAGAGTGTAGGTAGAATTACATAGGTGTGCAATTTTCAAAAAGTTTGTACATTTGGTAGGCTGGTAGAGTCAATGATGCTATGCAAGATTCACCACATTTCCTAAAATGTCCTAGGAAGTATTTACGAAGGCTTCCTTTTTTGTTATCAAAGTCCTATACATTTGCGGTAACCAAAAAGGAATGTTACATACAAATAGTTTGGGACATTTTGGGAAAGGTGGTGTATCTTGCTCAGCATCATTGACTCTACCAGCCTGCCATTTTTTATTAAAATCTAAGACGTGATCGGAATGTACAAACTTTTTGAGAAAAGATCATGTCATTGTACATTTTTAAGTACTTGGAATATTTAGTTGTATAATATAGTTAGAATCTCCTTCAAGACGCGCTATTTTATTTTTCAAAGTACATTTTTAGGGTAAATGGAACCCTTATAGTTTCACTATGTCAGCTTTGGGTCTCAATAGCTATTGCATTGCATAAAACAAATAATATTCCCCAAATTTTGCTCGATAAGTTCTGACTGTAACATAAGAGCCATCTATCAGCGAGCTTTAAAACTGCGAAGCGACGAATAAAGTTTCTCTCAGCTGGAACGCCAGAGCAGACAAAATTAACAACTATGAATACAAGCGCCATCTATGTGCTGTTTACAAAAATCTTATCTTTTTCTTACAATGAGTTCGTCTTAACAAAAAGTTTCTTCGTTTAAGTAGCTCTTGTATATCTAGTTTTATAGAATATTTTGAATGGCTCTTATTATCAGGAAACTGAAGGTAGACACAGGACATGGTATCCCTGAATTCCAACTAACGTATTGATCTGTTTTCAACAGTTGCGCAGTAGTCCTCCTGGAAAATTTTCAAACTTAACATGTTCATTATATAACAGTTTGTTTTGGTTGCGCTGTTATGATGCTACCGTTATCAAACTAGTATTGTAAAGAGTACAATTCTTATTAGCAAACGTCAATAACGGCCGTCGCGTATATAATATATACCTAATAAGTGATTGGTATTATATCAGCTGATAGGAAGTCTAGTTTCGCTGAAACAAGCTGGCTGCACAAATGAGAGCCCCAGTTCCAATGAAAAAACCGCTCATATTGCCACCAGGGCGTCGAATCGTGCAATTCAAAAGATATTCCGATCTTCAATGTTACCGTTCCAAAATTGTGAATCTGGGTCGAACGGCAGTGCTTCAAGCGGAGAGGGTTATATGTGAGATTCGTTTTGCGGAATTGCAGCGGCCGGCGGCGCCAGTGGTGGCGGTGGATTTGCCATGGCCAGAGACGACGGCGGAGTCGGCGCCGAGTGAAGCGGGCGCACCGGCCGCGCCGCTGAGCGCGCATCACCGGGTGCAACTGCTGGAAGAGCGGCTGGAGAATCAGACGCAGCAGACGCGGGCGGCAGTCGCTCAGTTGTTTTTGCTGCGCGACCAGCTAGCCGCTGAGCAGTCCGCGCGATGCGAAGCTCAGGTAACTGTTACCTACCCGCTTGTAAATATTTCACAGCAGCGTACGTTCTTTTACTTTCAAAAATGTTTTGTATTGTGTATTTATAGTGCCGATATAATAAAAAATTATAGCTATTGTATCTGGCACCAATATGCTGATGATTTATAAAGCATGTAATTTAAACACTGAAATTAATTCCGTAGTTGGTAAACTACACTCTGATTTATGACAGATTTTTCAGTTATATAAGACAAGCAATCTCGTCCTCAACACTCAGCAAATCAAAGTTAATGATGTTTGGTTCTGAAAAACCATTAGATGAACTATAAATTTCTGTTGCTCATAATCTTGGTCTTACCATGGACGCCAAAGACGCGTCAAAGATGTAAGTTACGTTTTGAAGAACAAATATCGGATCTTGTTGATAACTGTTTCTATAGGCTTAAAATATTATATCCTATCCAAGACTCCATCAACGTTGACTTACGCATAAACCTTTGTGACACTATTATTATGTACAAGCTGCGTTATGCCAATGTTGTTTTCTGCGGATGCCTGCTGTCTCGGACCTCCTTGTTGATCCTGCGCATTCAAAATGCATGTGAACGTTTTTGCTTCACTATCCCGAATCGTTCACATGTGAACAACACATATGCCGAAAAAGGCTCTTACGCCGCGGCCACGACACCGGTCTAAGGCGACCGGCTTGGCGGAAAGCGTATGGTGCTCCATCTCTTACCTATATCGGCATCCCGCTCCAACTCATGGATTCGCTCGCCGCTGGTCGCCTTAGACCAATGTCGTGGCCGGGGCATTAGTGTGAGGTCTGAGTGGAGACGGGCAGCGGCACGTCGAGCGCGCAAGGGATTTGGACGACGTGCACTCACACCACGCGCGTTCGTTTGCATTTGTTTGACATGGACGCCCCGCCGGACGCTCTGCTCGAGCGTCTACTCAGGCTTTAGACTTATTGCACATATCTCGCCCCGTTGCAGGCCCGCACGCATCAGCTGCTGGCACACAACAAGGAGTTACTGGAGCACATCGCGGCGCTGGTAGCGCACCTGCAGGAGCGCGAGCGCGGCTCCTCTAAGCCAATCAGCGCACAGCAACTCACGCTATTGCCACAGGTATGATCAACTTTAGACTAAAATCGCCAATCGACGGTGACTAGACGGCAACTAGAGATTAAAAACGCGTGCTACCGCTGCGGCAATGTAAACAAACCGTTCAAAGAAACATTTACGTTCTTGCGCTATTTAATGCTTCATTAATTTAGGATAGTCAGTGGATCACAGTTTAACGGCTAGTACGGTTTAATTGACCTCTTGCTGAGCACGGCATTTGTTATCGAATGCCTTTGTACGATCAATTAGGTTTTCCGGCTTACACTTCTCCATACAATTTGTATGCAGACGTGTATGGCGAATACCTATATTGACAATACTTAAGTCGTAAATCGTTTGCACATGCTAATGCCATTTATTTAGATTGTTGTTTTTTCTTGAGCGATTTATGTAAATAATTTGAGTAAAAATCGTGTTAAAACATAATGTTGTGTTTAGAGCTGATTGAATAACACGGATTTAACTGTATTTGTTAACACATTGAGCGCGAGGAACTACTGAGGGGAGTTCTCTGTGGGAGGTCCATTTTCGCTACAAAGCGGAAAAATCACGGGACCGGCTACAAGCATAGCGCGTAGCACTCGTTGGCAATGAAAGTGTAGTGAACATTAAACACATTTTACATACAAGATTTGTTTACATTGTCCGTAAGTTCTATTAGCGATTAGTTTAGTAACAAATGAAGACCATAGAGTGCTCATATCATACAACTTAGTAGCGATTCCGATCGAACTGTAATGTCATTTTGTATGGCCGATAGCCGATAGTAGTTATGTTTCTTATATTGCTTGCTATGAACGTTTTATCGATATAAGTATTGTATAGTCATGTATGGGTGAATATTCTATGGTCTATTAGTTAAGGGTAGTCTGCGCCGTAATTTAACTACTTATTAACCTCACTCATCCAATTTTCGTATGCTGACATGTCTCCAAATTAAGGAAAATGTAATTTTGTTATAAATTCAATAATTGTATATTTCATCTATTCGAATCTTTTTTAAAAAAGCGCAATTTTATGTACATGAAATCGCTGAATGAGTGAGGTGTGTTTGAAAAATCTAATTACAGCGCAG
Organism: Thaumatotibia leucotreta; assembly: GCA_025490895.1. Lineage (NCBI taxonomy): Eukaryota > Metazoa > Arthropoda > Insecta > Lepidoptera > Tortricidae > Thaumatotibia > Thaumatotibia leucotreta. The sequence goes on from JALPQI010008643.1 coordinate 20,354, forward strand.
AGTAGATATATTCGTCGGGGATATAGTCCGTGGGCTAGTCGGTCTGAAATTAGAAAACGGTATAATTTGGGGGTACCAAGTGTCCTTTTTACAGTAGTTAGACATATTCATAAGGATGTTAAAAAAGTATGATAGACATCTCAAAGTGGTAGCTAATAGGCATACGGGCTATTTCAAGGTTTCCGTTGTATGACAGGTATGGTTAAAATTAGGAGGTACAAATTTTCCTTTTCACGGCTGTTAGGTAAGCTTATAAAAACGTCATAAATGCAAGATTGTCATTTATAAGTGCTACCTAACAAAAATGGGAGCCAATCAAAGATGGTGGATCTCAAGTTTTACAAAATCAAGTATATCTCGAGAACTATTTCATATACCTAATTACTCTCTTGAACAAAATTAAAGGCAAATCTGTAAGCTTCATATTTTGCATATGCACCATATTGCTAAAACCAACCAATAAATAATTATGACCAAATTTATGAAAATTTCGTGATTTAGATTTTTTTTGTGTCGTGTTTTTACATAGTAGTCATGACGCTAGAAAAATTGAATATTTTTTTGAAGATAGTGTATTTAATAAGCTTTAATTTGATGTATATAACTTGTTGGCGGTATAAAAAAAAAGACCCATAAAAAATATTTACATGAATTGTAGTCATAATCCACCGTATACTTAGTGATTTAAGAGGCGATGGAAGTTAAGTTTTTTTATATTTTTCAATCTTGGTTATTTGAAATAAGCACTATTATTTACGAGTGGCACGTCCATCGCCTCTTAAATCACTATGTATACGGTGGATTATGACTACAATTCATTTAAATATTTTTTATGGGTCTTTTTTTAGTACCGCCAACAAGTTATATACATCAAATTATATATATTTTATTTACAATACAATAGGTAAATAAACTTATTACAAATTAGAGAACTACAACTTCTTAACTAAATTACACAAATTACTAAAATTAAATTAACATACAATGCATACACACAGATTATCAAATTACAACCCCGTCCCTTGCCGTTTCCGGTGCAAAAGTACCCATAACGCTGGCAGCATTTCCACGCTGGATAGCCATGGATAACCTTTGCACCAGAAACGACTCAGAGCGGGGATCCTCTCCCTTTAGTCTGAGCCGGCGACCAATGTCCTGCACAAACTGCTTCGCATCACCACCCCAACAGCCCGCTGTCTCCACCGCTAAAGGCACAAATATGTAGCCGGGTCCCAAGGGCGCGTACTTCTGGCGCTTCACCGCGGCTTGAGTCTCGGCAGCGGCTCCGGCCACGCGAGATGTACGACCGATATGGGTGGCGGCGAATGTGCTGACACATGTAGCATCCCACACCAAACACCGCCCCCTCTCCCACGGCACCAGCGTTAACCCATCCGGACGCTTACCATCAGTGCGGCTAAGACCCGGTGGCTCAAGAACCGATGGAACGCCTGCTGCTCGCAGTGCCCTCTGGACAATGTCGTTTAGGGCGTGGCGTCGCGGATGCCTACCACTACACCGACGGCAACCCAAAGCATGATGCCCGTCAGCCCCCACCATGGAACCACAGATGCACGTATGCGGATGGCACACATCGCAGCCCAAGCGGAGTCCGACGGCCACACGCAACGAGTCGCCATCGAGCAGAGTACCCAGTTGAGGAGAAGGTAAGGCATGTAACCACGCCCCTGCTTCCGACTGTGATACCGCCAGGAGCCTTGCACGGTCCGTCCCGGAGGCGAGCCCAACGAGACGTTCCAGAGTAGCTTTACAACCTACGTCATCCCAAGCACGCTGGACCTCCCGCCTCTCAGGAACGGCTGCCCCCGGGTTGTGACTCGACCACGCCGCCAAAGCACCCGACACATGAGGTATGCTCGCCTTGTCGCCATCCAAAGAAAGTATGTTAGCAACTAGGTCTGCCACCCCATGCACCGACGCCAAGAAGGCCGGTAAGCACACGTCATCCACCCGCCGGACCCCAATACCTCCGTACCGAATCGGCAAAGCTGCCTGCGCCCTCTGGTCCTCGCTTAGGGAGACGTTGACAATTGATTCAATCGTTGATTTAATTGCAACGTCGAAAGAGTCAATAGTGTCCGGGAAACATCAAATTAAAGCTTATTAAATAAACTATCTTTAAGAAAATATTTAATTTTTCTAGCGTCATGACTACTATGTAAAAACACGACACAAAAAAAAACAAAATCACGAAATTTTCATAAGTTTGGTCATAATTAATTATTGGTTGGTTTTAGCAATATGGTGTATATGCAAAATATGAAGCTTACAGATATGCCTTTAATTTTGTTCAAGAGAGTAATTAGATATATTTAATAGTTCTCGAGATATACTTGATTTTGTAAAACTTGAGATCCACCATCTTTGATTGGCCCCCATTTTTGTTAGGTAGCACTTATAAATAACAATCTTGCATTTTTGACGTTCTTATAAGCTTACCTAACAGCCGTGAAAAGGAAAATTTGTACCTCCTAATTTTAACCATACCTGTCATACAACGGAAATCTTGAAATAGCCCGTATGCCTATTAGCTACCACTTTGAGATGTCTATCATACTTTTTTAACATCCTTATGAATATGTCTAACTACTGTAAAAAGGACACTTGGTACCCCCAAATTATACCGTTTTCTAATTTCAAGCCGACTAGCCCACGGACTAATAGTGCAATACCGCGTAACTACCAAAGCAGATAGAGTTCAAATATCAAACAATTGACACTCAAATTGAACCTAATTGAATTTGTTACGCGGTATTGTACTATACCCGACATTATGCTTGTTACGTAGCGTGACTTATTATGTGTATTTATAGGTATAAATTACTTGCTTTAACCTTTTGACCGCTGTAAATTTTTCATCGAACGTGCCCGTCTGCCCACTAAATTGTGCGACGCATATCACAGCTTGCGTTTGAATGTACATAACTAATTTTAGCATTATAAAAACCAAATCAGACCTTTGTGTTATTTATCTGACTATGAGGTGAGCTGGATATATTGGTCGTCCGACATATCAGACTAGGGCGGTCAAAAGTTTAAGTAAAGTCGAGTTGGGTAAGTAAAACAGAAGGTAACTGAAACACTTCATATATTTATGGTATGCCTGGTGAAACCCGATAAGTTGAGATAACTATTCATTGAAATCGCAACCTCACGTAAGTGTCATATACATATAGGTCGTATTTCAAAAACCGATTTGCTCGATTTACGTGGTTTTACCAGGCAACCCTCGATATAATATGCAGGAATTCGGTCAGGGGAAAGAGACACGGTCAGGCATGTTTCACTTACCCAATGTGACCTTAACACAAGTCAAGCAATTTAGAAATTAACTATTGACGTGAACAATGATTTTGATAGGTACAACGTCTCAGGAAAACCTAGACTTTGTATTTTCACATTCTTTTCATTAATTTGTCACACAATAATAATTAGCATATGACAAAGTAGTAGGTTCATCACTACTTCTTGCATTTATACATGACTATGCTATTGTACTGTTACATTCATCGCTGTTAATTTTATACATACTCTGCATGTTTTTTTAAACATATTGTCTAATAAGCATGCGGATGTGACACCATCAGGGGCCGTTACATAAACCAATTTGAACTCGTAATAAAGTAGCCATCACATATATGGGAGCTACCACGGTACTCAAAAATACCAAAACATGCACTCTATTGCCATGACAATGGAGGCATGCTCAGATATCTTTAGCACCCTGGCCGCTCCATGTGATGGCGACTATACAAGTGGAAGTCTCTTTCTATCAATCGGTATAGACTTTCGCTTGTTCTAAATTGTTATAAATGTGTCCGAGATTTATAGAACAAGCTTACACTCAATCATTTATTTTGAACCCGTCTAACTCTTGTAGCAGACGTTACAGTGACCAAACTTCCATACCACGGCGTCCAAGTTCAGAATCCAAGTCTATTTTCCACCACGAGATGGAAGGATTCCTTAATGACTCCATTTGCAGTTTAAAGTTGCGACTGTTGCGTGTGTCACCAACTGTGAAAATTAACCAGATAAACCTGAATACAAAAAATTTACCCCGGGCATTATTTGGTATTTTGTCAGGACTCACTAAAAAAGCCAAAAAAGCATACATGAAGGTTAAATGGGATCAACAGTCACTGAGTCCGCTCGCAATGGAAACCTGGGTTGGTAGCCAAGTTTCCAATCGCTAACGGCTTGCCACGGACACGCGCGAATTGGCTGCGGCTCGCCAAGCATTTTATTTATTCGATGCGCGGTGGCAACGAGCAACGCAAGGTGGTTAGTTGGGATCACATACAATGATTAGAAAAATTCGCCATTAAGCTCCGCAATTTGCGTGTGTCCGGGGCCGAGCCGTATCGCTTAGTAGCGTATCGAAGTCTCTTCTCTCTCTGTCACTTGTTTTTATTACTGCAACACGTCGATCGTGATTTTGTAAGGCCTTAAGGACCTTACTTTCGAAGTTACGATGCCGCCCACTTGTACGGGCAATGCAAGCGAGATGCATATACATAATATGTATAACAATATAATCAAAGGGTTTTGCCCCATGCGCGTATTATAGCTACACGTTTTTTTTCACCTCAGCGGTTTTAACATTTGCTGCGGTTTTGGTGCTTGATTTTACTTTTTATCTAAAACGAGGTTCGTTCCTATCATACATACATTATATTCAGGGTATTTATTACTTTATTTCTAGATATCTTGAGTGTTTTATGGTCTCTGCCCACTAGACCGTACCATACCATTACCGTAGTATGAACGTATCAGACAAAAAACTATTCTTTGTATTGAAAAGTATGAGACCGTGTTGGCTGGCACTGGAACGTCCTCGTGGGCATAGTCTCATACTTTTCAATACAAATAATAGTATTTTGTCTGATACGTTCCTGCTACGGTCATGTCATGGTATGGTACGGTCTAGTAGACATAGACCTTTAGTGTGATTGTAACACCATGTTTAAAGTTGCAATTGTAAATGTACATAGATATAACAGTATCACGATAAAATTGAAGTGCCTACCAACCAAACCAAATACCAGTAGCATGGTTTACTTTCATTTCCCTTTTTAAGTTATCCTTAGTTTACTTGATTTGATGACAAAATAAGGTGGCGATATCAAGGTTAAGACTTCAAGAAAGAGTCAAAATATTTCTGATAATTTAGAGCTGAACCACAATGCATAAAATTCATACAGTTTTACTTAATCCATTTTATCCATGTTCTACAATGCTTTGCATGATTGCTATCGATGTCGTAGTGTGATCATCATTTAATTTGGCAATAATATCAGTCACTAAGTTTGCTAAGTGTTTTGTTATCTTGTGTGTAACATATGTACGAAGTGTGTGTAATATAGTAATCTGGTGCAATCACTTATTCAAATTTAAAATATTTTGTTAACGCTGCTGGATTAGAAGAGTGGTGCTCAGAAGAGGCCCGCGCCTGTTTGCAACGGCAACGCGAACAACGGGCAAGCCAGTGTCGACTCCCTCATCGATCTCATCAGCCACACCAAAATTACTCAAAATGTTCAGAACAACAACGACACGACAATCACTGCTTTCAGCAGTCCGGGTTCTCCCCCGAGTTTCGGCAACATGACCAACGAGCAAATACAAAACTATCTCATAGCCAAATTCCAAAACGTGAACACCGGCGACGCCGCTGAATCGCCGGTCAACAACAACAATGGAACTCTCAAGCACAGCCCGTTCTACCAGAATCGTAATGCTTTTCCCAACATCCCTCCCGTCGTCGATAACTTCAATAATGGCGACATCGCGGATTTACTCAACATAGAGCCGTATTCAATACGCATCGGTGAAAATTTGGGACAAGCGATGAGCGTAGGGCAGTCTGAAATGTCACTATGCAGTGCTAGCCAAGCCACGACATCTAAAGAATCGACGCCTGACGCTTGCAGTTCGGACGATGGCGTACCGTTTATTATGCCTTTGTCGCACAACGGGACTCTCACTGCCACGGGAGAAGACGGGCGCGTGAGACTGATCGTGCCCGTGAGTCCGTCCGGTAGCACGTCGGACGTGCCGGAGACGAGGGCCGAGCCGGTGCCGCAGGGAAACACCCTCACAGTCCCCGAGGTTTCGGTCGCATACGCCGCTCCCATCACGCGGTCCACCAGCGAGAAGGTACCTAACCACAGCCAAATGATGACGGCCCTCCGACAACAATGGACCAGGCACACGACTAAGTAAATGAACCGAGCTGTGCTGACAATTATGACGATAATTACAGATACGTAATTATTTCTAAACCCATTCTAGTCAAATTAACAATGATGTACTTACCAAAAATATTTTAATGAGCTGTGATTGATGATATCAGTATGTATAAATTTGAATCGACAGCACTAAAAAAACAACAGAGAATGTTTGTCTTCAAATTAAAAACGAAATGGTTGACGTATAAAATGTAATGCCTATTTACTATTTCTATTAAAAGTGCCAAATTATGAAAATACTAAAATTGTAAGTATATACGTATATTGAGTATTTGCAGAAATAAATTGGGCTCGAGTTATTTTCACATTGAATTAATAGAAAATTACCCAAGTCCTAATCAAGTATACATTACGAGTATTTGTTAGTTTAGCATTTACCTGTAGAAAGTCAAAGTTATTTTCAATCTACATAATTAAATATTCATGTTAATACGAGTTTTAAGGTACCTTACGTAGGTACTTGTTAACTCTTGAAGGAATGACTGAACCTATTCATAGTTATTTGTTCGTATGTTGCTTTAAACAGATAATATTATATCATCACTACCTAGTCGGTCCTTAAGTTCTGTCATAAAGATTTTGTCTTGTAAAACATTGTAAAAAGGACAAATACAAAACACGTAACCATCTTTTGAAAGCTTATTTTATAGTGATAAAATTGCGTTATAATTGTTTTAAAATTAATATTCACATTTTGTGTCATTCCTTTTTAACTTGAGATTCGCAACCGTACTTAGTCATCACGCGGGCAATTTGTGAAAACATGCTTCACATAACTGATAAAAAACCAATATTGTAGAAGTATCTGACACTAACATTTTAGTTTTTATGTAACCTCTATAATAGGACACCTTTTAAAGCTAGAATGTAGATTTCTAAGAAGCTCGTACTTCAGATGGTCATATCTAGAAATTTTCGTTTTTTACTATTTCACTTAAAAACGCGTAAATTTGAGTATCACGAAATAAATTTGATAAATCACGTAAAATAGCTATTTAAGGTTAAATATCTATTGACTCTTGTACATCAAAATAAAGGTAATAGACCATGCTGTCATGATTTGCTACGAAAAAGCCATAGAACACAAAATAAAAATCAATACGGGGTAAAATTGCTAGAATCGGTCGCATGTTTTTGAAACATATATATATAGAGTTATATATTTAATAGTACCTGTTAGCTTTCTTGACGCCCAAACTTTTATGACAGAACTTTCGGACCGACTAGGTTTTTATCAAAATTAGGTACCTACGGATGTTACATGATTTTATATAGAATAAAATTATTGTACCGTCGAGTCTTGCATCTCCGCCTAGGATGCCTGTCTTCGCGTAGTGTAAAATGATGAAGTTTCCACATTTATTTTAGGGTACAGTAGTAGTAGTAGGCACAAAATATATAAAAACCTGTATAGTGTATCTACTTTCTGCGTGACAACCTGCCTTCAAAATAGGGCGGCAACTGCAACTTTTCACACTAGGCGAAGATAGATATCCTAAGCGTATGTGAAGATACGAGTCTCGACTGTATGTATTATTAAGTGATCAAGGTTCTCTTTTTAAAATTGAGACTTTAGTGAAGGTGCCAAATTATAAATGTGCCACATCAAATATATTGAGCGGAATGAACTTGAAGCTAGCGGAAGAATTTTTAAACTACATATCATTTCAATGGAAATTAATTTTGCTCCAGTATGATACACAACTCCTGAAAAACATTATTTCTCAGATTTTAACGTTCCCAATTTTATGTAGGTAGGTAATACTGTGTCTCAGGAACACTTTTATCCTAGATAGGTATAACTCCTGTATTAACTGATTGGCATATCGTTTTTAAATATTATATTTATTATGTATATATATTGGAAGGCACAGGAATTCAAGTTTATATAGTGAAAGTTTAGCAATGGACAATACCGTGTTGAAGTGGATTACTTGTATTTTCTATAACTAGGCTGAACAAATTCAATTATATCAGCATAAAATAACTAAAGCGTATGTTAATGATAAAGCGTATTTATAGGTACCAAAATATTTTTGAGGCGGCCCTTTTCTAAATTATGAAAATCGCTTTTTCAGTACGAAAATTTTCGTATTAAGCGATATGTTATGATATGTACCTGTAAAGAAACCGCAACATATAATTTGTTCTTACTACGACACGTTATACAATATTTTAATTTTACTGTAAATCAATAAAACTTTGTTACAATCACCGCCCCCACTTTTAGCTATACATTGATAATGAAAGACCATACGCCTATTGTAATAAGGTCCACAGAGGTATAGCTTAGAGTGTTGCTGTTTATACCTGTTTTTAATTTTCAGTGTGTAATTTTTACTCTTTGACTCAAGAACGACAACTGAAATGGTACCCAAGGTGCTATTATGTAAATATGATATCGCTATATAGCGTATTAATACAACATTACACTGGTACAAGGACTTTATAAGATTGCTGAATTGTAAACAAAACAGCACTGCATATCAAAAACAAAAGACATAATACTCCTCGACTGGATCGCCGACACTCTATTGTCTAAACAGGACACGTTATTATTAACACGTTTAACGGGTGAATCTCTGAACAGATACTACTTACCCCAAGAAAGCGCATTCTTGAAGTAAGTAGGTACCTATTCGATGTTCTATATAGTACTTGATGGACATGGATAAAGATACGGACATCGGAGAGGACATCTCATTATAAATCAGAAATCACTCGCAGAGGCGATTTGTCATTATTGTTGCAATCAATATTCCATGTTAACCTACAATGCCGATCAGAGTGTCCATGATCATAGTCGAGTCGTAAAGAGGAACACTGACACCGTTATAGGGTTAATAAAAATTATAAATGTTATACTTAATCACTGTAATCAGTCTATCTGTGTCGAAATATATTATTGTAAGACATTATTCCTTTCGGCCTGAGGTTTGCTAACAAAATGACGCAATTCAACAAGTGACAAAAAAAGTAGTCCTAACTATCAAAACGTGGGCTCACTCGGTCTAGGGATTAAAGATCAATTTGGCAGGTTGTTTGTGTTAACTGTCCAAGAAGTCGATATTCAATGACCATTATCGATGTATATGGAGAAAATATTGATCGTATCGTGTACCATGGAAACTGTTTTAACATAAAAATTACACAAGTCTTCATTACTTAAATGAAACCGACATCTAATGAAGACAGAACATCTATCTGCATAAAATGCACAATTTTGTTAACTTTATATTTGATGACATATTTTAATACATTACTTTAGTATCGTGCCCCGAGTTAGTCCACGGTCAGATTTTGTCACTTTCTCGATTGATGATGGAAATCACCAGAAACGTGAAAGCTATGTAAGATCTCTAGATTTCTAAAACGGACTAAATGATATCGGCCTCATCTTATATCACTAAATAGTTGCTGTCTTTATTGTATCGTTAGCTTCATAATAATAATGTATCTACTTAAGTGAGCGAAATCAGCTAAGTTTATCAAGAAGCAGGCCACCGAAATGTACGAGCAGCCATAAATACTTATTACCACATACTACGTATATACCAAAGAGATGTTAATCGCGTTCAAATATTTTGACAAAGATTGGTTTATGGACAAGTTTAGCCTTAGGTAATTTAAAAATTATTTCTTTACAATTTATCACTATGTGTGTTAAATGTATTACCTATATTGAAGTTTCTAAAAGAATTTTAAGATATGTAAAATGTACCTATGTATACAAAATAAATATCTGCTGGTCAGATTTTTCACGGCAATATAAGACTTTTTCAATATAGCTATTTTTGAAATCGTACTTTCTTCGACATCGATACGGTAGTGAAATCGAACATTATTAGAATTTAAAATACGCGGAACTTTAAAATTTTATATTTTTTGGGTTTAAGCACATTATCACTAGCTTTTTTGGGTTTAAGCACATTATCATTAGCTAGCTAGTTATATTGTGACAAGAGTACTAACCTAGACAATATTCTTTTTTTACTTTCTCTGTGCATATACATATATTATGTATTTATTATGTACTGCTTACATATTTATCTACCCTTCACTTGAGCGCCTAGTTCCGAAGCTATTACTAGCAATCAATTCAATCGCAACTGTATTTTTCATGAAATTTCTGACCACCATCGAAAACGGATTTAATTAAAAAGACAAATGAAGCCATTTTCAACCCGAAAGTCTAGTGTGAATAATAATAAATGTATTAGGTATGTTTTGTCAACGATTACAATGTATTGTTAGTAAAATAATGTTATAGAAGCTAACCAACAGTATACCCACAAATCTTTATGTACGTTACGTTACGAGTATGTGTCTGGGATCCCCAAATGTTTTAGCATGTTATAGGTTTCGTGTAAACTAATTTAAGAAATATCATGTTTATCATAGATCAGGTTGTTTCACATAGAAAATACGGTTAGAACGGTGGAAGTGCTCCTCTAAATACATATATCAATAATCATTATATCTAATGTTAAAAAAATATCAATGTATACCAAATTCTAAAAAAAATAAATGTGAAGCTTTGGATGAAGACCTTGAAATAAATATTAAACTATATTATAAATGGTTGTATTATTTAACTGTATCTAAATGAAAAATATTTAGCATACGTACAGTAGATACCTATTATAATAAGTAAGTACTCCTAATATATTATCTATCACGTTGGTACCTACTGCAACATGCCATGCCATACTGCCAATGTACATTGTATAGGTATTATGTACAACTGTGCGGAAAATGTAGGAAGGTACCTACTTTATGCACTCGCATAGTTACGACTCTTTACTTATAAATAGAGTCTACTACAAAAATTAAAGCACGTCAGTGGCTAAGGATACAATTACAAGGGACAATCACAAAGATAAAGGCTAAGGACAAAAAAATTTCAGGTATGCCTACCAACCACTATATTGCTATCGGAAGTAAACCATGTTATATTGACGTAGTGACTGCAAGAGAATTAATAGAATATAATAATTATTATACTCGTACGTAGATATTTTTCTAGCCTAATCGAGGTATTTATAAAATTAAATATCGACACGTAATAAACGGCTATAGAGGAGTACGGGTGTACCCATAAAGATGTCAACTTCGTAAAATCTGATTGCCATATACAGTACTAAATTCTGTTAATGTTAATAATTTCCTATGTCGATAGAATATTTCTTATCCTTCGGTTTTGTTTTTTTGATACACGACACAAGAAAAAAATATATTGTTTTGTATATTATTCGCATTCTTGTGACTTATCTGTAAGTTACGGCGCTCTATTTAGGGTTCCGTAGCCAAAATCGCAAAAACGGAACCCTTATAGATTCGTCATGTCCGTCTGCCATCTGTCACAGCCGATTTACTCGGAAACTATAAATGCTACAGTAATAAAATTTGGTAAGGATATGTGTTGTATGAACCGCTACATAATTATGATACTATGTTGTAAAAAAAAATATTGGAGTCGGGGCCCTCTATGCATGTAACTGAGGGGTATTTTTTTTTCAATGTCCATACGCGTGTGGGCTAAGAATATGAAGGTTACTTATAGGAACATTGAAAATAATATAAAGGTGTTCAAAGCACGTTTTTTTTATTTAATCGAACCGTTGTATAAGGCTGTTTTTTTTATTATGACGTATTTTTTTCAATTTTCCTAATTTGGACTTTTTTACATTTTTTATGGTCATAATCACGAGCTCTTTCGATCCTGATAGAAATAAAAAAGTGTCCTAAAAAAATTCCATTGAGTTACTCTTCTTTATACACTTTCTTTGACCGTAACTCAGTGGAAGACAAAAAAAATGTATGGAATTTTCGGGACACTTTTTTCTGCTAATGAGGATCGAAGGAGCTCGCGATTCTGGGTAGAAAAAAAATCTAAATTCGGTTTTTTTTTTAAATCTACAACAAAATAAAAAACCGCTCAAAAAGTGTTTTTAAACTACGCGGTATAAAATAAATAAAAAATAAATAAAAAATGTATATTAATATTCATAAATTCTTACAAGGATATTTGGTTAGATTAAAGTATCTCTTGTAGTTTTTGAGCTATGTTAATTTAACTGTAATATTTTTTATAATAAATTGATAAGGGTATGGATACCCTTCGCGCGCGAGTCTGACTCGCACTCGTTTTATTTTTTATATTTATTTACCAACTATTTTTAGACTTATCGATGACAGTTATGTCGATGTTTAATTTTATTAATCTCTCATTCCCGTTAGAAAAATATTTACGTATAGATCAATTATGTATATAATATAATACATATAATAAAGTAGAATATTAAAATGACGGGAACTGAATACTTTTCTACCTATCCAAATATACCATCTTAACCAACTAGCTAGGACTGACCGTAGAAAATAGTAAGTAGGGATATTTAAATTATTATGTCTGTAAACAAGTGCTTTATTTTATTTCCAAAAAACGAGATTTAGCTCGCATAAAGATAAGTGGGTAATTAATACACTCTTGGTCAATAAATATGGGTCGGGTATAATTTTTCATAGATTATTTATAATGCAAAAATATTAATTAGAAATATTTTTTCAACATATTTATAATATAGGTAGAATTTTTTTTTATGTCAGGTTGAATTGATTTTGATGACTTTATCATTGAATCCAAAAAAAAATCAAAATTGTTGTTAGATTGGTTTGTAAAGACAAAAATGTAGAACGTTTTTAAAAACACCTGAAATGTATGATCATACTTACGAGAGTTTTAATCATGATTTGCTATTTTTATACGGAGTCATCTGACAATAAAGTTCCATGTTTCTTGGATTGGGTGAAAAAATCAGGGAAATCCCAGTACAATCTGATGTTAAAAACGCTTCCACGTTTTACTTGTACTTTTACTGTAAATATATATAAAAAACTGTTATCAGCACGTTTCCATGAAAAATTCACTTAGAAAGGTTGTCCAAAATTCTACAGGACACCATTCTAATTGCGTGATTAGAATTACTACCGTATCGTCTTTTTATATCTATATATGGTGGTGGTTAATTAATATATTGTGTAAGTGTTTCGCACTCCTTCATTACGATGTAACTATACAGTGTGTATCAGAATGTTCATGACAGTATAACAGTTGTCAAGTATCAACAGATTTTTGACAGTGAATGGGCAAGTTGTTATAAGATCAGAACAGGCACACTACGGTGTGCCAAGTAATGAAATTACCGTTCCTATGATTTGGATGGCCTACGTCAGGCATTAAAATTGTAAGTAATGTATTCTCGTCAAGATAAAAAATAGATCTAGATCATCAGGCTAAAATGTTTGCCTTTCGTTCAGTTACACACAGTATAAAAGATAATTGGTGAAGGGTACACTATGAGCAATACTAATTTAAGCTAATAATTTATTAAAGATACTTGAGACTAGTTTAAGGAGAATGGATCTGTGCTTAGAATAGAACATCTGACAGGCCGGCGCTACAATTATCACGAATCCTACCTGTAGCCGCACCATGGCTTGGAAAGTAAAGAATTCGTTAGGTTTTACTCGATACGTAAAGCATTATATCGCGCTCACACTGACATATTGGAGCTGCATGCTTTACATATCGAGAAAAAACCTAACGTTACTGATACTTGCAAAGCCATGGTTACTGAAGCATATCTTTTAGTACAGCGCAAAGTCGCACGGCGCTATATCATTTGTTGAATTCGAAGCACATTTTTCTAAACTACACAGAGGCTAACGTCTTGGTATTGGAATGTTTTTATTCACAATATACTGGGCGTCCCACGGCGATGCCACATGGAGGGAAAGTACCTTAAATATCATAGATACCGTATTTTGCTGAAAGAAAACTTTATTTTATTTTGAAAATTAAATAATACTGCATTAAAAAAAATCCAAAAAAAAATTTAAATTTTACAATTTTTCGTTATTTTATTCTGTCATTCGAAAGAATGGATAAAAAATAACAATTTTCCTTAGGAAACATAGTATCTAAAACTAAAAGAATAACCAATAAAGTTTGGTTCAAAATTAGAAAAAAATATTGTAGTCGGTTCGATTTCCGGGTGAAGCAAGTATTTTTTTGAAAAACTTTGAATGCAGAATTACTACATTTTAAAAATAAAATAAAGTCTTACTTACTACGTACTTTCCCTCCATGTGGCATCGCCGTGGGACACCCTGTATACCTACCATTCATTTTTCAATCACAACAGTTGTCCTCGAGTGCAAAAATAGACCGCTGGTTCTCACTGCTGCCGTCCACACCTGCGCTTTCCCGGCCCGAGAGTGGGTTCGTTTCCGGAGTGGACGACGTGGAACCCGCCACGCTGACCGAAGCGCGAAATCTTCTTCTCCAACTCGGCGCTAAGAAGAAAAGACGCTTCCCTTTACGCTTTAGAAGAAAAATCCTTATGAACAAACATACACTCTTATAATAGGTTAATTTATTTGGAGAATTCCAATCCAAAGCAACTTATTTTTCGATCCCAAGATAATTCAGTATAATTATTTTGATTGAATTTATCACTATCTTTTTTTCAACTTAGGCGGAAAAAACGAGAGAGATAATGCTTTTCTTTTAATTGGGGATTGAAAAATCAGCCTTAAAGACTCATTTCGTAACTACTTTAAAAATAAATTGTATCTTATTTTGCTTCATAATACTGGAACACATTGTATTTTGAAGTACCCTAGAAGATACTTTTAAAGTAGTTATGATTTGCTGCCATATACTAGTAGTGCTCTCACAGTGGCTGTTAAATAATTTTGCCCGTGTGAATAAAGGTGTATACAGTGGTAGATTTCCTCCAAAGACCAGTAGAACGGCGGCGAGGGTTTAGGGGAGATTCATATCTCATAGCCCCTAAAACCTACATATGCATATACAAAGGTACGCTTTCTAGCGCTGTTCATCTATTATCTTTTACAGATGTATGTGAGCGGGATTATCTGTATGGGCCACCGCTAACTGGTGCGGACACCCGTCGCCGCGTGCGCACGCTCTCTAGCGCTGTTCATACAATTTCTTATTAGACGAGCATTTATACCAGGTAATCCGCGTCAGATAGCGGAGGCCCTAATGCGTTTGATACCCTAAAGCTTAGGGCTAAATTTTAGGTAATACTCTAGGTAAGTAATAATTATATAACAGTCAGTGTGAGCACTATTAATTAAGTAATGACTAATCGCACAATATTATATAGTGATACTGAAATCCAAAACAACGATGACATTTCTAATGAAATAAAAGGCGATCGTTGAATTAGAATTCAACAAACTTTGACAATATTGATTGACATACTCGGTAACAAAATTGAAAGCTGTCTATAATTTGGACTCGACTTCATTGATAAGGATGAATATATTTTTAGGAATTAAATTATAATGGAACATAACAAAGAACACAAGATTATCGTTAGGAGTGCGATCTCTGTTTCTGATAGGAAATCTAATTCGGTGAGTGCGAATTAAGGCTTAGTTAATCAAATATGAAATAATGTAGATATGTATGGGTAAGGTCGCGGATTTTGACGAATGTGACACAGACATAACATAAAAAAATACGTTACGTTACCATAAAATGCAACGAAAGTTACTATAAAGCTCAGGCCATACTGGTAGGAACTCTGATTAAATAAAGGACGTAAAAACAAAACATATTTTTATCGCTAAATACTTGTTTAAATCAAATATAATAATCAACCCATATAATGTAATTTCTCATACTTAGTAATTACTTAAATTAACAGTATTTACAAATGTTTTAATGCCATAATCTTTGGAAATAAATAGACTAAAATAAATCACCATAAATGCTTAAATGGAAAATGAACTGTTATTAATTAACACTAATAAACGCGTTAATAATTATACTGTATTTAATTAGCCCTAGGGGGTAAAATTACCCACTGGAAAAAGCTGATTACTTCTAAAAACGCAAATCAAAATACCTAAATAACAAAATAATTTGATTTGTTTCGCAAACACTTTTTACAGTATGCTGTCATTCAAAATCTAATAAAACTCATTTAAATTAGTAAATTTCTGTGTCCACATCCCTTTACCACATATTTTCGTTACGTAACATAAAAAATACGTTACGTTTTGTAAAAATGTAACGTATTCGTAACACAAGTGTAACGTATATTTGAAAAAAGGTTGATTATCTTGGTAAATAATTGCAATCTGAACATAATACCTAGTACATGCTACTGACGTTTAAAACTAAACCCTTTCGCATGAAAAAACAGCCGTTTAATAATAATCACTACTTACCATGTAAATCACACTACCACTTTAGACGTTTTTTGCTAAAACTTTCGCAGCGTGCACTGTGACAAACATTTGTTAGCGAATTAATGGGAGTGAGTGCGCTTATGGGTGTCGCCCTACAAGAATAAGAGTTGCTAGTGTCGATAAACAAATTTCTACCAACATTGGCTTAAATATGACCTTAAAAAAGCGTTACGAAAGTATCGTAACGTAAGTTTGGAATTGGTGACCCAAAAAGTAAAGGGAAAGAAAACAGTAAAATTGTTCACATATCATAAGTCCTTAATGAACGAAGCAATCGTTTATCATTATAATTTGGTTTAAAAACAAACATTTAATGCTGACAAGTCTAATAATATAAAAAAAAAAGGTTTTAAGTACTCGTAGTCGAAAAAATTACTCGACTTTCGTTACGTTTTTGGCAGAAATATTTATTTATTAATTTTAAATAAAGAGCTAAATTAGTTATTTCATTTGATTACATGTAACTGAGCATAGAGGAATATTTTAAAATTGATCAGAGTTCTCTAGATGTTATCAGTTTTTTTTTATGAGCAAGACAAATTTTAAGCTCCGAATTCGTCAAAATCCGCGGCCTTACCCGTATCATCAATTCATCACTATCTTCAATCAGCTGAATTGCATACACTATTTATGTTAAAAAAAATAATGTAACTTCTGCAGGCGACCGTACTTATTACGGGTACTTCGTCGTTGAGATTGCCAATTCTGTTATGTGTAAATTTCAAATTTGACAAAAGAAGACTGTAAACATATGTTATTTGGATTGATTTTTCAGTTCCTGAAATCGTGCACATAACGGAATTGGCAATCTCAACGACAATTACTCTGCTCAATTTCGATTCCGGTTCGCTACAACCAAATGTCGTAATACCATGTTCTTAGAATGTCGCAATCTTAAAATAGAAGTGAAATGTCTAAATATTCCAAAAAAACTTATTATGTCTAAATGCCAAAATGACATTGGCATATTAGGTACATCTAAAATCCGAAATGTGTTAGGTTCATAACAACCAAACTTCAAAACTACTGTTCGGTTTAAAGAAACTTTATTGTCTAAGAAATTACAGAAATTTCACTTACAAGACAACTTATAAAATGATATCTTAAAAATAATTACAAGTTAGGTACGCAATAAACAAGCACGTGTGATTATGTTTAACAATAAACAGTTGCATTATTATAACTAATGATATAATGATACAATAATATTAAATAATCGACCCTATGCTGTTATCAAAAGGTTTATTTGTTCTGTAGATACTGTAAATAACATTTTAGGTATTCTGAGAAACAGAAAGTGAAGTATTATATTCCATGCACTCTGTCTAATTATCAATTTTACCATTAAATTAGTTAAATAATGCTAATTATTTATGAAAAACTTAGTTTTGTACAGTTTTCATGGATACTGCATTTTAGGCATTTTGAGAAAGTGAAGTTTTGGTTTTATGTTAATTTGGCTCTTAGTCATTTTGGGAATACGAGAAATTTGAGAAGTAGGTTTAAGTCATTTCATATTATAGACATTATGAGACTAATCTGTTTTGGGATTTCGATGGTTTAGGAATATGGTATTATGATATTTGGTTGTAGCGAACCGCAATCTCAATTTCTGGATTCCACAAGTACTACGCTTTTTTGGAGACCAAAAAAACGGAAGTACCTAGCTGGTTACTGTAGGTTCAATCATTTATTATTAATTCTAAGTTTCATTTATTACTAACTGTACAGAAATGTACAATACGAATACGCCATAAAGTATTATCATTATTCATTAGCTTCTAAACGCATTGTATAATGTACGTTAGTAAATTAATTTTGATGAACTTAAATTTTATGACATGCGTTTTTGTTATAGCTACAATTTCACTCTATTAAGTTAGCTTATAAGTATCGTTTATTCCTCTCAGATTTATCAATGTATCTTTAAGACCGAAAGGGACAAACAATACTTATCGGCTTGCTAAGTTAGGAGGTATTTATGAATAAAGGGGTTAGTTCAACACGCGGTTTTCTACTCGCCCATCTTTATTTGATTAAAATAAGACGCATAGCTGCGAGTACCTAGACCGCTTGTTGTTGTCAGACACAAGATATGCTATCCCCCTTGCCTAAGTACATATAGTTTGTCACAATTCGAATATTCTACTGCAAGTTAACCATTTCGCGACTACATTTTTTTAAATTTGCTGTTTTTTCCACAGTCTAGTTGTTTTTGCAAACTATAAGCATCATGTGAATCATGTCACATTCGGTCACATTCTCGAATTAGTTACATTACAACATTAATGATAAAAATGGATCAGTTTAGGACGATACAACAGTTATGGCAATTGTGATAGATAGTTATATAATAACTTGCAAATAGTGCACTAATAAATTATAATGCATTTTCCAACAGACGTGGTATTACACTGTAAGCAGGCAAATAGCGATTATCTACTGTGCAGTATTCTATTAGCTTAAAGTCTTGTGATTAGGGAATAGGTTTATATCGACTGATGTTATCGTTTGAAGAAACACCGCGGTTATACGGGTTTTAGACCCGTATATTCGCAATAATGGTATTTGTGTCGTATCGTGTCGTAGATACAGCAAAAAAAACACAAATTACTACTATGATTTTTATGATTAGCAATGACCGGAAATTCTGCAATAAATTGTGTTGAATTTACATTGAATTTATGTTTATGACGAACCTTTAATACTAGTTTTTTTAGTAAAAATTGGTTCAAGTCTAAGTATCAGTTCATGCTTAAAGCACCCTTTTCATGCTCGTATTGGTGCTTTAAATTCGTACGAGCGACAAATTTTCCCTTATGAAATGGTTCGTTATTTTGACACGTTAACATCAGTAATTTTATTATTTTATATTACTTAGTGTCAAGTAGGGACTTTCATAGTAACTAGAGTAAGTTTATTATGTCTCAAAAATTGTTTCTCGTGTCGTGACTACTATTTATTTTTAGATACGTACCTCGATGTGAGTTTTTTCTTAAGCGTAGTTATAGAGGTTACTTACTACATATTTACAAAAAACTATAAAATTCAGGGTTACTTTGGAGTTTACTCACAAGGACAGTTAATTTGAGTTTTTGCTACTGATTGACACTCAATTAATGTGGATGTAAAAATGTATTTAATTTTGAAATAAGATCACTTGAGGCCTGTCAGTCACACACAACGTTCACAACTATATAATGGATTCACAAGTTGTCCAAAGGTAGGTACTTTATTACAGTAATGATGATGGAAGCACTCTCAAATTGTATGAGTTTCCATGACAACAAGCTAACAATAATTATTACCTCTATTATTTGCTAGTTAGTTAATAGGATAGGTAACTTTGGAATAATCATACAGGAGTTCATTTCTCAAACGATATTAGACTAATATGAATATTAGCGTGTTGTCATAGAACCCAAAAGTATGATTTGTCACTTTGGAATGTAGTTTTTAGTCTAAAATTATTAGAGAAAATAGTGCTAAGCAATGAATTAGGATGACAAAATGCCTTCAGATCTAACCAGGAGGCTTTTGTGCACAACTAATATTTAATTTCTTAAATATATGGGTAAGTAACTAGGTTAAGATATAAGTATTGAAATTTAATCGGTATTGTATTATGAACTACATTATTTTTATTAAATTCATTGGCAATTTAGACGAATGGACGAATGGACTTACATGATGCATTTTAAATTACAATTAAAACGTACCTAAATATTAAGATAATATTAGGTAATGTAGTTAGCTAAGTTAGTTCGTATAACATACAGCGACCAAATACTTAAACGTTGGGGGACTATTTGCTGGTGATAGTATTTGTTACATTAGTGATGTGTTCATGCAATATAGGAACAGTAGCTACAATGCAATACCATTCCATGCAAAATATAATTATGACTACATAATTATTATATTGTGTAAAAACGAAAATTTGTAAATCGTACATTCCGGTTTATCAGTAACTGAAATTTATTTGCATTTATACTAATGATATAATATACACGTGCCATATAAGAAAATCATATTTTAGCGACTCTTATATCTCGTATTGGTATATTTCTATTAATTAACGATTAGACTTGTAGCAAGGTATAATGCTATCTTACTAATTATTATAAATACCTAATTACTTTTGAATAAGTTCGACAGCTACGAAAGAGGAAAGCCTTATAACTTTTTTTAAGGTACGTAGATAAAGTGTGTTGTTCCTACCTCTACTCGACTTTTTTGTCATCTAATTTTTAACTACATATATTACGAGTATGTTTATTTTACAAACATATGTATGGAATATAAACAATGAAATTTATATCAAATGTTTAGTGATATTCCTGATAAGTTTGACTTGCTGAAAATAACATCTGTATCTTATGACCATACTAAGGGGTGTACCGATAAAAAACTGGCAAATTCAAGTGAAAAAATCGGGTCAATATAGTTAAAAAGCTGTAATTTCTGGCTATTGTAATTAACTAGGAGGTCTTAAATTAGCTAACTTTGTTCCTTTATTGTTGCTACTGCAATTTCAGTATTCACAATACAAGTGCTCCAGAACCCCTTCGAAAATTTTTTTTCCAAGCTCTTTTTTTTATTCTCCACTGCACGATTTCGTGTTCTGCAGAAGTGACCTATATTTCTGGTTAATCTCCATGTTTTTTTTTAATATACCCCTGCCTTGGGCGCAGTAATACTCCGTGAAGGGAATTATGTCACATATTATGTGAAATTTTTATGGGTCTTTAATCAATTATTTAATCCTATACAAATCTTAGTCTCTTTGGTATAGTTTTATGAAGCGAAATCAGTCCCAAAAAGTATCAAGGATAGTATGCATAAGTCAAGGATATCTTAAGGAACACGGGAAGAATAGCCAGATATATTGACAACAGTCGCATAAATTAGAAAACTGCATACAAAAAAAGAAAAAAATGTTTGGAAAAGATAGTTTGGAAGAGGTTTCGAAGAAGCTGTACTGTGAGTATCTGAAATGCAGTAGTGACACAAAAGTACTACAGTCAGCTAATTTAAGACCTCCTAGTTAATCACAAAAGCCAGAAATTACAGCTTTTTAACTATATTGACCCGATTTTTTCATTTGAATTTGCCAGTTTTTTATCGGTACACCCCTTATACTCTGGTCAACCAGTTGGCCAATACAAAATAAGGCGGTAAAATGTTCTATGGACTACCAACTTTTTGCGCCTACATTTTTTTATTTGCTGCCTTTTGCTATTGACAAGCTGGTGGACCAGAGTATAGAAAATTAAATTAATAATTAGCAAACCAAAATAAAATAACAAACAATAACGGAATGCTTGTTTATCTACGATATTTTGTTAAATATTAATCTGGCATCTTTCTTCGGTAAAGAGCTGGGTCACGTTTTATAAATTTACATTTTACAACTTCGTTGTTTGCCTCTCTAACGCATGCACATATTGCACATATTGGCTAGAAAGAGAGACAAACAGCAAAATTGTAAATTGTAACTTTATAAAACGCGACCCTGACCGTTCACAGTAATGGTTAATTTAGAGTCGTATTTTTGCTATTTTGGTTTGCTAGACAGAATGATCAAATTGATCAATGAAGGAATTATTGCCAGACATAATCAGAAAAAAGTTTAAGGTGCTGGTTGGTGCATAGCGTCTATAAAGGTAGGTACTTACGTACTTAGGTGTTGTAATGTTTGCGGAGGTGTGAACTGACTGATTAAATGATTTATTTATGTGTTCTATTGATATTGTGTTTTTTAAGATAGAATAAAATGACTACATACATATCTGTTTATTTTTTTGCATTCCCTACCATTTCAATCTAATAAGGCTACATTATAAGATTTTTTAACATTGCCACCGAATTAAACGTGTACCTACATATAAATAGTTAATAGTGCAATTGGCTTCTGACCTCCGACATAATCACCGCACAAGGCAACAATAATTTAGGTAGTTACCTATATAATCTAGTCATTATTTGCGTCTGGACGGCCAACTCGGGAATTTATAAATTGAATTTAACATAAATCATCACTTAGGTAAGTGCTGGTGATTCAACTCTTTACACGTCGGCATCATGCGAGATGTAACTAGCCATTTCAGAGCATCCTCATTGTTCATCGTATATTTTCGTTATTGAATGTATTTATGCTGCGATTTTTTTTTCTAATTTTTTACTCTTTTCAAGTAAATTTCATGTTATTGTATTATCGTATATAATTTATGAAAACAACTAAACTGTAACGTCATGTTCATGGCTCATATACGGTATTAGTTAGACAGTATTCGACAGAAAAGCTCTCTATTATACCTAACACGATTGCAAATATTTTTTATAATATATGGTAGGTTTTTAACTTACAATGACAATTGGCAGGTAGCAATATCTTGTAGCCAAATGTAAATATTTGTTGTTACCTCAGAGTTATTGTGAGATGAAATCCTTGATTAGAATTATGGCATGGCCCGACATGCTCTTGGCCGGTTTTTTAGAATGCACGTCCAGAAAAGGTCAACGTCTCGCTCGGCATACTTTCGTTCTTTTAAAAGTAATCGATCTTTCTATTGTGTTCATACCTAGTTAATATTCCACAAGCATGCTTTTCACCAGAAAACAAAAGACCCGCGTTCAGTAACTGGACAACAATAACCTGCTTAGTACGTTTTACTTAGTTTGTGTCACGAACCATGAAGACGAAAGAAAGATTGCAAAGATTTTTAATGTTTAATTATGACATGATCAAATGATTATTTTTGGGAATAAAATGGCTATATTTCTGTTAACGTTGGTACCTATTCGACATTTATTTACAAATAGGAACACAGTAACTCACGCATTAAGCGCTAATAATTGTGTACAAACTTTTTGAAAACTGCTCAATGATTGAAAATGGAGTTCAATTGTGGATTACAGTAGATGAAGTTACTCGAATTGTGACAAGATTCCAAACAAATAACCGAGTAGGTTAAATATTGGTAACTATTTAATTAAGATTCAGCTCAGCTTTTAACAGGTTTAACCTTCCATTAGAGATCTCAGCGCAGTACCCTGTCGGGTTTAGTATTTTGATACGACGCTCAAGGTTAATTAAAACTGTCTGACAATTAAAAAAGTCTGCGTACATAATTGGCTGCAAACAAAAAGCAAAGTAACTTAAGCATAGAGTTTTTGTTTTAAATGGCACCTCATCAAAATTGGTAGAGTTATTTTCGAACTGTTGACAATACTGTCGTCGTAACTAATTAAAGTAGGTAATTAAAAATTCAAATACTACTAAAAGAGCAATTCTTTTTATTTTTGCCACTAAAATGAAATATGAAAATTTGGGTAAATTTTATACTATTTCTGCTCAGAATCACAAGCCGATTCCATTTCCGTCGAAAAAAAAAAGTGTCCCATGATTTTTTTTCCTATTGTGTTACTATTTTCCATACACCTTCTATGGCGGTAACACAAGAGGATATTCGAAATATGTATGAAATTTTTGGGACAGTTTTTTTTTTTCGCCGGAAATGGAATCAGCTCGTGATTCTGAGCAGAAATAGTATAAAATTTACCCAAATTTTCATATTTCATTTTAGTGGTAAAAATAAAAAAAAATTGCTCAAAAATGTTAGGTTAAGCAGAAAAAAATGGTGCTTTTGTTCCTGAAGAAGATACGGAACGTGAGTATTTTCAGGTGGTTTGTGAGTATTAAGTATTGTCATTGGACTGATGACCTGATGAAGGTCGCAGGAGTCCGCTGGATGCGGGTGGCGCAGGACCGGTCATTGTGGCAATCTTTGGGGGAGGCCTATGTTCAGCAGTGGACGTCTTTCGGCTGATATGATGAACTATTGTCATTTGTATGTATTGTCGCCCTCCAGCTTTGTAGGGCAGGGTCACTACCAACTAGGCTACTAGTTGGTAGTGACCCTGCCTACAAAGCTGGAGGTTCCACGTTCAAATCTCGGCGAGAGCATTACGAGCCCCGATGCATATGTTCTCGTCCATTTAGACAGATTTTCGAGATTATCCCGTTCATCCGGGGGAAAAGGTTTAGAGACAAAACCTTCACTATTCAATAGTAGTACTAAAATAGTTTCTTTGAGTATAAAATATTTGGATTTAATAAATCAGAATTAAAAAAAAAACTATTTTACGAGAGGTATTTTTTTAAATTTTTTCACAATTTTTAATTTTGTAAATAATCAATGAATGTAAAGAACGCCATTAATATTAAAGACGACATGGTACACCTGATGCACTGCAAATTTTGCGTCAAGCTTATAAGCGCGGAATTACGGTGGTGAACGAAAATATAATTTTCCCCTCACTAGCTCGTAAAGCGCTCATTTATCCTTTAATACGAGCGGGTAAAAACGCTTTTTACCAACATGTGAATAAAGTAATTTGACATTTCTCTAATTCCTATAGCCCCCTACTGCCTAGTATAAATGGATCTGTATGACCGTAGTAAACATGCGCAATCGGAGCTCACATGTTAAATTGGTCGTTTCTCATGGGTGACTTTGTAAGCCATTGGCTATATTTAAGTTCCAGAAGTAACTCTATTCTACGATACGTTTCGTCATTGAGTTTTAAATGGTTTCTTTAAGTTAATTTACATTTGGATGAGATTTGTAATCATATTTCCTCGCGATAGTGAGGGGAAAAAAGTTGTATTACACTTGGCGGCAAAGTTTGTTCAACTGTCGTGCCTTGAGACCTTCGCAATGCTCAAGATTCCAGTTTTTGAACCACACGCTACGCTCTTGGCTCAATTTTGGAATCTTTCGCTAGCTCAGGTCTCGATATTGGCACGACAGTTAAACAACAACTTTGCCCCCTTGTATAATAAATAACTATTAGACACTGGTTTGTTAAAATCGATTTATTAAACAACAAAAGCGTACTTCAGATTGTTGTGTCTCTTGAAATGTAGTACATTAACCATGACTAACGTTCATACAATTTATCATTAGCATAATGTGATCATTTTTAAAATATTCAAAAAATTTTAAAAATTGTTTCGAACTAGACGAACTCCACTGCATCGGGGCTCGTATTTGTGTATCACAAATATTTGTTCCTTGGTCGTCTAGGCATGCAATCCGTGATCCCGTGATCAGGAAATCCCAGGATTACGGGCTGATTTTACGATATTGACTAATGTCGAATTCCGGATTTCTGAAAAAAAAAACTCAATATTGAAAATAAGGCAAATAATCTTGACATTCTTATTAATGAAAAATAATTAAAAACACTTAATTTACTCTCTTTTTATTACTTGATTCCTCAGAAAATAAAACAGGGCAATTATTTAATTAATTTCACGATAATTGTCTTTATTTATCGTTGTGAAAACAATTTATATCGCCTAATTTGCATAAATAGGTATGCAAAATATTATAAAAGTCCGAAAGATCCGACAAGCTCCTGATTTTCTGTCTGATAAGATAATCTGATCATCGCAGGTGAACGGTTAGCAATTATTTAAGGTTAGGTTTGGTACGGGTATCGCTTTTGTGACGCAGCCTCAAGGTGGTAAACGAGCCAGTAGCCTCGTGGACTCTCCATAGATTTAATAAGACATCATTTCACATCAGCCGACATCAGCCCACTGCTGGACAACGGCCTCTCCGTAGCCTACGCCACGCTGGGCAAGCGGTTTGGCGATCGCAATAATGGCTCCAGTATGATTGATGACGCTGCAACCCATCATCAATCTTCGATAAATAAATGGACAGTGACACTTAGCCGACTCTTACAACACCCACGGGAAGAGTTGGGCTGGTGACAAATGTATTCTCACTGCCATCACCACACTGAAACCACCAAATGTTTTGCTGTAAAACCAAGACACCACAGCGGCAATTACATTTATTCTATCGGTGCATGCAAACATTGCCTCGCAACTTCATACTTTGAGTCGGCGACGACGCAGTGTAATTCCCGCATACCATACACTACATTTCACAGACAAAATAAACAGCGAACGTGCTAGTTTGCTTTTCTACATATCTGCGTCAATAAAGATTGATGATCGTGTATTTATTTGACAGCCTTGGCACGGTTTGCCCGCGGCCCTTCGCGGCATATGCAACGCACGTGTTTTACCCGGTAATAGACAATGATACATATTACACAGAATTCATTTTTACTTCAAGACTTGACTCACAATGAGGGCAATAAGTCCACTTCTGTATTATTTATGTGACGTTGCTAATCGTTCTTATTACTCATTCTCGTTTTCAACTCATCATTCATGGCACATTGGGACATACTGTACTCTATAGCTACATATTTAATTATTCGTTTAAATATCAATAGGCTTATGATGGTACCGCGTCTAATCGTTTGTCGTCGATGCCGTCAGGGTCTAACAAGTACCTATGCAAGTGCGAAAGTGACGCGTAGCACGATAAATAGATAAAACGGGACCATAAAAAGCCACCAAACTGTCATATCTGAAGCAGCACAAATATAAATTTAACATTCTTTCAAGTGCTGTTACAGATCTACGTCTGCCGATCCCGATCTTCTCAAAAAATTTAGAGCTTTTGAGAAAAACTTATCTAAGGCAGGCAAGCAAGACACAATCGAGATTTTAGTCCGGCAAATACTAATACAGCCAATGCGCAAGAGTATCAAACACCTTGCATGTAGGTAAATTCCGTATTCTTTGAAAATACTATAAGTAAATGTAACTTTTTAAAAATAAATAATTTACACTCTTAATTGACAAATGCTACTATTCTATAAGTGATTATTTAAATAATAATTTAAAAATGTGTACTGACCTTTTCCTTCGTATTTTCACGGAAATAACCGAATTTATCTCTCCGTCTCAATTAGCTTCTGTGCAATGTAATGTATACTGAAGTTATTTGTGACAGCAATATGCCTTCGGGCGTTCCCGTGAAAAGCCGAAGGATAATAATTTTGCACTACATCGTACATTTTTTTTATCCATTGTTAATAATTTGTAATTATACAATATGACATTTACCGTTTACTAATTATTAATATTGAATATTTTTAAGTATTGATTTTTGATTATTACATTACGTAATTATTGTTATTACTTTTATACTATGACATGTTTAGTATTATAACTTTAGTTGTTGTAGGGATAGAGGTGTACACCTTTGAGTTAACAAAAGTATAGCAGAACCTCAGAAATTCGTATCCATCCTCATACTGCAAATGCTTATGTTATCAAATAAACGCTTTGATTGAATGATTGTTAAAACTATGCTGAAATAGTACATTACGATACAAGTGCCAATAAAACGAAATCTGAATCGACACAAGTTAATGGTTTTTCCTTTTCTCACGTGTGTGGGACTTTTCTCAGTACCTACAGATGGCCCTCCGAAGTTTTCACCCTGACAAAATGAATCACTTCTCGTACTACCGCGTAAAAAAACACCATCTGTACTGAAAACTGTATAATAAAATATTACAGCATAAGATTTACATAATAAAAGATGATGTTAGAATAATAGTCTAGTTGTAGGTAGTAAGCGAACCGGTGTCCTTAAGGGGTATAAATAGGTAAGTATTCAAAAATAAACATCTATAGTATATTTCAAACGTAGAGGGTTTGCGTTATTTTTATGGGTAAAAAGATACCTGTATGTGATTTAATTAACCGCCTAAATTAAATGCGGTAAGATAAAGCTTGCTATACATTAAGTAGGGTTAGGTCAAGAGTGTCATTACAACCCGTATTAAAAAAATAAAGGCGTTCGACTAAATAAGGATAACAATATCGATTGCTTTTAATATGGTAAGATGCAGGCTGATCTCACAAGAAACAAGTTTTATTCTCGGTTGCTATTTCCATATCTTACCGAGCACTCGCCTAATTGAATCCAGTAATCTTTGACTCAAGTACCTACATAATACTATAATATAGGTAAGTATCTAGTTAGTTACGAGATTGGAATAAAAAAATATCATCATCAGCCTATGATAGTCCACTGCTTAACGTAGGCCTCTCCTATTAACTATGCGTATTAGGAGGTAAATGCCGATAATCGCCACGCTGGGCAAGCGGATTAACTATCGCAGTAATGTGTTCACTATGATAACGCTGCGGCCCATCATCAATATTTTATCAAATAATGGTCAATGTCACTTCAATCCTTTAGCCGACTCTTACGACACCCGCAGGAGGAGTTGGGGTGGTGACAAATGTATTCTTACTGCCATCACCACACGGCCAAAAAAATATAGAGATTATTATTATTATATGAGTACGGGAATGGGTAAGCCTGATAGGACCGTATGCTAAAACACATTATAAATCAGTTCAGATCATCATCAACCAAATCAGCTAAAATGTACTTTGGACTGACAACGCTTCGCGCCTATAATAAATTGTTAAAGGTGACGAAGGTTTATGTTCCTATGAATGAAAAATAACAAATCATTTGCGCTCAATTATGCAAAGGAAATTACAAATGTCGCGAAAGTAAGCGTTCGTAGTACCATATTGCTGTTACCGAGAGACCCAGAAAGAAAGTTACTCAAATACTTATCTTATCTTATTGGTGGGGCCCTTACGGATACACTTCGACCCATTGGGATCTTTACTCAAATACTTACTAACAATTAGGTACTTCCAAACAAATTATACTTATTATGGTAAATATAACCACTGCTCGATACCTAGAGGCAAATACCAAGTAAGCAATGAAAATATCAACTCGGATGACATCACTGAGGTTGCCGGTAAACTCATCAAGCAAATATTTCTGAGCGGTCGATGAGGACAGAATGCCTTTGAGATTATTTTAATATATTCTTTATTGATATCTAACACCCAGTCTGCAGCAATGTAACGAGAAAGTAGCAACAATAAAAAAAACTCGCATTAGTTCTTGAAGTAGTAAGAACCAAGCAATTCGAGTAAGATGGGTTAGGTACAATGTTGGTTTAACTTTGATAATTTTTCATTCAACTTCTAATAACTATTGAATAATTTAAAAAATAATTGAATTGTAGTATAGTTCGAGAAATATAAATTGAATGTTTATTTTTACTATAATTTAGATAGAAAGTTACCAATTTATATTTCACGAACTATACCTGAATGTATAGATGTAACGGTTCATAATATTAGACCTTTTGTGCATGAGGTAGAGAAATAATTATATGGCAAAGGTCATATACCTATGTAGTTACACTCAATCACTTAGAACCCCGGGGGGGGTTTCCATGACGTACTAATGCGATTCAGTTGAGGTCGAGAAGGGACAAGGCTATACTCGTACGAGTCGTATATCTCTGTCCCTTTCCCTGAGCCTAAACTGAATCGCGTTAGTACGTCATGGCAACCCCCCAAGGTGACTCTAGAGTCACCTGGGGGGGACTAGAGTCACCTAAAACATGTCACAGTAACAAGTAGTAAAAAATTACCTATACCATTCGTAAGTTGAAAGCAAAAAAGTAAACAAACCTGCAAACTTGTATTATTTCATAATCACGCACTTTCAGAACACAATCTTGGTTTTATCACCAACTTAAAACCTTAAACCTGAAGTTCACATACATTTTTTGCTAAAACTATTGATATTTATTAACTAGTATTCACGTAAAAAGATATTTGCGAACGTGTTTCATGAATTCATGATACATATGTGTTAAAAACGTCAGATGGTATGAAAAGTCAGCCAAATTTGTTTAGCTTTTTTTCTTTCAACTGAAGAATGGAAACAATTTCATTTAGAGCATCTTTGATAATAGTATATATAGTTGCCGAGTTACTTAGGGTTGCAATTGGTTCACTGTAAGTGGTTGATATGTATACCTATGTATGTATGTGCTCGTACTTACACTACACAATGTATTTATTATCTCTAATGACTCGCAGAATAAGTGGCTCGCAGTTAGTGTAATTCGTGGAATTGCCTGTAACAAGATAAAAGTGGGAACAATTAAACTATTAAGGCGGTATGTCGTGCCTTAAGAATTACCACTGAGTCTATAATTACATGTCCACGCCGCAGTCTAAAGGACGTGCAAATCAAATCAACTGGCGTGAACGATCTTAAGAGATAAGGTGTTCTACTAGTATTAAGTATAGGCACTGTATATGAAGGATAATAAACCTTATTAATTTATTAACAACTGGCGAGAGAATGGAACCCTGAGGTAGGTCAGTCTTTTAGCCATTCAAGGCCAAAAGTTTTGGGTCACATGTAATTTTTCGTAGAAAATGCTCTAAACGTGCTGATTTCAAACAACATATTATTTGCAGGGTTGATTATTTTATCATTTTCACATCAAAGTTTTTGCATTCCGTGCTCATTGTATCCAATTTAAAAATGAAACACAGTATTAGCTTGTCTTGTATATATAAGCAGTGTCATATTTTAGGATATTCTATGAAAAATAATTTTCCTAACTAGTGCGCAAAAACGAACTTTGCGCACGCTTCGCGCGCGGTAATTTCTCTTTATGACACACTTGTTATGAAAATAATCGTTCCTTACACGTGCAAAAACTTTTTTAACTCGGGTGATTGTCGCCCTCGTTTCACACGGGATCCAACTTTCACCCTCGCCAAAAAAAGTTTTCCTGCACTAGTTAGGAAATGTACTATTTTAGTACACGTAATAGGTACACTCGCGGTCAATGAATACGGGTCAGGTGTAATTTTTCATAGAAAATGCTGCGAATGGGCTAGATTTCAGACAGTTTCCAAATATTTACAGATTTAATATCAGATTATATTGCTATTTTCCTGAATTAATCATAGAATAAATAAAATAGTGGTTAGATCGATTTGTGTAGGCAAAATTTTGGAACGTTAAAAAACCGCCAAAAATTTATGGGAAAAGGGGCTTGCTATTTTCATATCCACAGTTATATTATGGCGTTAAAATTAGATGTTTTTTGCATGCGATGCTAAATTCAGAGAAATTTACACAGGGGAATACAATTGCATATTAAATTGAATTCCACTTATCCTGTGAATATTTTAAAAATCTATTTGAAATCAGCGTGTTTAAAGTATTTTCTATGAAAATTTATACCCGACTCGTATTCTTTGATCGAGAGTGTACCTATTACGTGCACTAAAATAAAATAGTGTATATAGTAATTGGTACTTAAATGATCCTACGACCTCGTATAAATATTCTACTGTTTTAATATGACCAGATTGAGCGTTTCTGGTCAGAAACGCTCAATCGTAACTACATTGTTAGTTAGCAGCATAGAAAACCTTTAGCAGACATTGTAGGGCTCAATGCCTGTGCTTTAGTAGGGTACAGTCAAGTGCAAAAATGTAATGAAAGAATCCTCTTGTAAATATGTTATAATGCTCTTATTACACAGTATTCAAGTGGGACATAAATTATTGAGTATTTTTATATACAAGTTATTTTGCCTTTGACTATAATATATCTGTGCTGAATTTGGAAATATACAATAGGTATATAATTAATAATTAACAATAAATATAGGTTTTAGTTAGGTACCCTAGAAATGTTGTACTTATTTTTAGATACTAACTACCCGTATTAGGTGGCCTCCCTATATTACGACACTGATGGCGCTTTTTTAGCGCGCTAGTGCGAGAAATGGTTCATTTTACGTTAGGTCAAAATCTTCGGAGGGCCATATGTACTGAAAAACTTCGTACCATACTGGTGCGAAATAGT
Source organism: Thaumatotibia leucotreta (assembly GCA_025490895.1). Classification (NCBI taxonomy): domain Eukaryota; kingdom Metazoa; phylum Arthropoda; class Insecta; order Lepidoptera; family Tortricidae; genus Thaumatotibia; species Thaumatotibia leucotreta. Next base: position 52,581 of record JALPQI010008643.1, read on the forward strand.
TATTTATTATACAAGGGGGCAAAGTTGTTGTTTAACTGTCGTGCCAATATTGAGACCTGAGCTAGCGAAAGATTCCAAAATTGAGCCACGAGCGTAGCGAGTGGTTCAAAAACTGGAATCTTGAGCATTGCGAAGGTCTCAAGGCACGAGAGTTGAACAAACTTTGCCGCCAAGTGTAATACAACTTTTTTCCCCTCACTATCGCGAGGAAATATGATTACAAATCTCATCCAAATGTAAATTAACTTAAAGAAACCATTTAAAACTCAATGTCGAAACGTATCGTAGAATAGAGTTACTTCTGGAACTTAAATATAGCCAATGGCTTACAGTCACCCATGAGAACGACCAATTTAACATGTGAGCTCCGATTGCGCATGTTTACTACGGTCATACAGATCCACTTATAATAGGCAGGTGGGGGGCTATAGGAATTAGAGCAATGTCAAATTACTTTATTCACAAGTGTGTAAAAAGCGTTTTTACCCGCTCGTATTAAACGATAAACGAGCGCTTTACGAGCAAGTGAGGGGAAAACGAAATTCGTAACTCGTGTCGATTTAAAGCACTCCCTTAGGTCGTACTTTAATTTATCTACACTTAATTTTTTTCGCACTTGTATCGTAATTTACTATTATCCTTTTAGAAATGGGTGAAATTAATCATGGCTACGGGTGAAATTAATCATGACGTCAACAGACCAAAAAATAGAGTTTTTATGAGTCTAAATAGTTAATAAGTATATGTTCAGACGTAATCAGCATTGCCATACAGCGACAAAATGCCGGCAGCTTCCTCGGTACAATGCCACAAGGGCCAATTCTAAATGTTGGGGTGGTTAGTTAATTTCTAATTTGTGTATGTAAGTACCTATGTCTCAGTGAAAAACGGAAAAGTAAAATAGTCCTTTAATTGTTTTAGTCACACTGAAAATACCTACGAATAAAGCATGATTTGTTAGCTAGCAGAATAGTAGCTACATTTCAATGCAAATACAAAAAAAAATATTTTTAGACGAGGGCGTAATTTGGAACCCGAGTGAAACGAGGTCGACAATCACCCGAGTTTAAAGAAGGTTTTACACGTGTATCGAACGACTTCTTCATAACAAGTGCCTTAAGAAGAGAAATTTACGATCGCGAAGCGTGCGCAAAGTGTACTTTTCCACACTAGTTAGGAAATAGTACATTACGACACAAGTGCGAAAAACATGATATTCGAAACGAGTAGCGATGTTTTAAATCACGACCGATAGGGAGTGTTTTAAATCGACACGAGTTACGAATTTCGTTTTTGGACGTGTCTCGTACGACTTTTTTTAGTACAGATGGCTCTCCGAAGTTTTGGACCTGACGTAAAATGACCCACTTCTCGCACTAGAGCTTAAAAAGTACACCATCTGTACTAAAACAATATTTAAATACATTGTACTTTATTTTAAGCTAATCTAAAACGTTTGTAACGATTTGACAAAGGTTCATTGTAGCGTCAGATATTTGAGTAACTGTTCAGCAGAGTTGGGCGTAATCAATTCCTTTTGGAATTAATTACAGGGTTACATTCCAGTAATGACGATTCCTCAGTAATGAATTACTAGTATAATAAAAATTACTGTAATGCTGTACTATGGTTACGCCTGTAATCCATTCCTTTGGGATCGGTATTGTAATCAGCTACTGTAATATTGAAACCACCGTAATAAAGTACTTCTGTAATCTGCATTACTTACAAAGTAATTTTGTTACTATTACTCGAAGAAATTGTTTTTGATTTATAATGTCATTCTAGTTGATATCTGACATCCTAGCAGTTTCATGAATGTTAAAAACGTATTCTGAAAATGTAGTATATTTTTAAGATCCAAAATGGCGGCAACTTTTTTTTGCAATCTTCATCATTATACTCGTTTTTGACTAATTCGCATACGTGGAATTCGATTTTCGGGTCCATTCTAAGATCCAAGATGGCGGCAACTTTTTTTAGCAATTTTCATCATTATACTCGTTTCCGACTAATTCGCATACGTGGAATCCGATTTTCGAGTCCATTCTAAGATCCAAGATGGCGGCAACTTTTTTAGCAATTTTCATCATTATACTCGTTTCCGACTAATTCGCATACGTGGAATCCGATTTTCGGGTCCATTCTAAGATCCAAGATGGCGGCAACTTTTTTTAGCAATTTTCATCATTATACTCGTTTCCGACTAATTCGCATACGTGGAATCCGATTTTCGGGTCCATTCTAAGATCCAAGATGGCGGCAACTTTTTTTAGCAATTTTCATCATTATACTCGTTTCCGACTAATTCGCATACGTGGAATCCGATTTTCGGGTCCATTCTAAGATCCAAGATGGCGGCAACTTTTTTTAGCAATTTTCATCATTATACTCGTTTTCGACTAATTCGCATACGTGGAATCCGATTTTCGGGTCCATTCTAAGATCCAAGATGGCGGCAACTTTTTTTAGCAATTTTCATCATTATACTCGTTTCCGACTAATTCGCATCCGTGGAAGCCGATTTTCGGGTCCATTCTAAGATCCAAGATGGCGGCAACTTTTTTTTTCCAATTTTCATCATTATACTCGTTTCTGACTAATTCGCATCCGTGGATTCCGATTTTTGTGGGTCCATTCTAAGATCTAAGATGGCGGCAACTTTTTTTTGCAATTTTCGTCATTATACTCGTTTCTGACTAATTCACATCCGTGGAATCCGATTTTCGGGTCCATTCTAACATCCGAGATGGCGGTACAATGTTTTTCTTTTTTTTGTAATTATTGACATTGTAGTCATTCTTACATACACGAATTTATCGTCAATTTAAGATCTAGGATCTATGGACCTACCTAGTGAAAATAGAATATTTGGATTCCACGTGCGTGAATTAGTCAAAAACTAGTATGACAAAAATTGCTAAAAATTGTGTCGCCATCTTGAATCTTCAAATGAACCCTAAATTCGGGTTCCACGTATGTGAATTAGTCGAAAACGAGTATAATGATGAAAATTGCGTCGGTACAAAATTCAATAACATGCAAAAAAAGACGCCGCCGTCTTGGATCTTACAATGGATTCTAAATTCGGGTCTCACGTATGTAAATTAGTCAAAAACGAGTACAATGACAAAAATGACAAAAAAAATAAAAAATTGTGCCGCCATCGTGGATCTTAAAATGGACCCCAAATTCGGGTTCCACCTATGTGTATTAGTCGAAAACGAGTACAATGACAAAAATGACAAAAAAAAGAAAAAAAAATGTGCCGCCATCTTGGATATTAAAATGAACCCTAAATTCGGGTTCCACGTATGTGTATTAGTCGAAAACGAGTATAATGACAAAAATTATAAAAAAAGCGAAGAAAATTGTGCCGCCATCTTGGATCCTAAAATGGACCCTAAATTCGGGTTCCACGTATGAGTATTAGTCAAAAACGAGTACAATGACAAAAATGACAAAAAAAAAGAAAAATATTGTGCCGCCATCTTGGATCTTAAAATGGACCCTAAATTCGGGTTCCACGTATGAGTATTAGTCGAAAACGAGTACAATGACAAAAATGACAGAAAAAAAGAAAAAAAATGTGCCGCCATCTTGGATCTTAAAATGAACCCTAAATTCGGGTTCCACGTATGTGTATTAGTCGAAAACGAGTATAATGACAAAAATGACAAAAAAAGAGAAGAAAATTGTGCCGCCATCTTGGATCTTAAAGTGGACCCTAAATTCGGGTTCCACGTATGGTATTAGTCGAAAACGAGTACAATGACAAAAATGACAAAAAAAAAATTGTGCCGCCATCTTGGATCTTAAAATGAACCCTAAATTCGGGTTCCACGTATGTGTTTTAGTCGAAAACGAGTACAATGACAAAAATGACAAAAAAAAAGAAAAAATTGTGCCGCCATCTTGGATCTTAAAATGGACCCTAAATTCGGGTTCCACGTATGTGTTTTAGTCGAAAACGAGTACAATGACAAAAATGACAAAAAAAAAGAAAAAAATTGTGCCGCCATCTTGGATCTTAAAATGAACCCTAAATTCGGGTTCTACGTATGTGTTTTAGTCGAAAACGAGTACAATGACAAAAATGACAAAAAAAAGAAAAAAATTGTGCCGCCATCTTGGATCTTAAAATGGACCCTAAATTCGGGTTCCACGTATGTGTTTTATTCGAAAACGAGTACAATGACAAAAATGACAAAAAAAAAGAAAAAAATTGTGCCGCCATCTTGGATCTTAAAATGGACCCTAAATTCGGGTTCCACGTATGTGTTTTATTAGAAAACGAGTACAATGACAAAAATGACAAAAAAAAAAGAAAAAAATTGTGCCGCCATCTTGGATCTTAAAATGAACCCTAAATTAGGATTCCACGTATGTGAATTAGTCGAAATCGAGTATAATCACAAAAATTGCAAAAATGTGTCCCCATCTTGGATCTAATGGACCCTACAGTCGGATTCCGACTGTACGTACCTGTATCATCATCATCATCATCATATCAGCCGAAAGACGTCCACTGCTGAACATAGGCCTCCCCCAAAGATTGCCACAATGACCGGTCCTGCGCCACCCGCATCCAGCGGACTCCTGCGACCTTCACCAGGTCATCGGTCCACCTTGTGGGGGGCCTACCCACGCTACGCCTTCCGGTACGCGGCCGCCACTCAAGAACCTTCCCGCCCCAACGGCCATCGGTTCTACGCGCAATGTGCCCCGCCCACTGCCACTTCAGTTTAGCGATTCGGAGTGAAAATAATATTAAAATTCGCACGTCCTAACATTAAAGTAATTAAAAAGTAATCTAGAAGTATGGTCA